>JAPYMA010000638.1:0-19396 GCA_035041965.1 Anisakis pegreffii | reverse complement strand
TGTGAGCTTATTATTACATTTGAGGAATTACGAAAGTTGGATGACAAATCGAGGCAGACAAAAAATTTCAATAGCAGACGCAACACAGAATGGACAGATTTTCAAATGCTCATTTCGAAACAATTCAAATAAATAAACATGAAATTTGTTACATTGGTGCAGGCTTGCTACTAAACCATACTCATACTGAAATTATAAAAACTGATCATAAACTTTTATCGTGTTTTCTCACAAAATTACATGACCTTTTGGGATCAATGGGAATCAAATTTGATATAATATTCATACAAATAACATACACGAAACTCGCAATCCTCTCATAATTACATATCTGACATCAGTGGTCTCTTGTGATAGTATAGTCTGGCCGGAATTTGAAATGTGGGAAATCCAAACGATACTTTTTCAGGTCAGCTAGTTCCCGATTTTGCTCGATGTTACTGTGGACCCGGGATATGCCATGGAGATTCCGATCAGGTGTTTTACCCCTCTTGCTCCTCACTGAGGTTAGCTAGTCCGAATGTACAAGGCAACACAAAACCCTGACAGCATAACAAAATGAGGTGAGAAAGCCGTAATTGTTATCAAATACAAAAAATTTCAAATCAAAATATGCATGGTGCTTTGATGCAATAATATTAAGTTGAACGATGTGAACATTTCGTATAGATAATTTTTTCAACAAAACTTACAATTAAATAGCCGATATCGATAATTCCATTATTAACGATAAAGAATAAATAAATTTCAGTTTTACGACGAAACCTCGCGACTACGACATAATTTGATGACACTTGATTATCACTGAACGAATCCTGTTATTTATCAAATTAAATTTTTGATAATGTGATGACGATTTGCTGGAAATAAGTATACATTACAGTGTAATCAAACGCTGTAAAATAGTCTGTTGTTCATTTAGTCTTATTATTAAGTTAAGTTTATATTTATTCTTTTTGATGCGTCTGGGTTTGCAGTAAATGTAATTGAACACCATGCTTATCGGGTATTTGTTATTAGTATTGGCAGTACTTTGTTCGCGCCGAATTTGTACAAAAATTAATTTATATCAGGCGTAAAATGCGAGATCATTCATGTCAGCCATTTAGAAGCGCTACGTACAAATCAAACAAAAATTCGATGTAGCTCTTAGAGTTTTGAAACCAAAATTGAACATTGAAAGTCATCACAACATGTAATAAATGAATGATAAGTGTAAAATTAAATGAAGCACAAAATTAAATAAATTTACTTTGATAAAAGACAAAATTAAGACTTGACGTAATATTCGAAAACAGAGTGTTTCGTCGTTGAAAATAATGTCGAATGTCGGCAATCAACACGAATACTTTCGGCGCTAATAATTAACCCCGCTTTATAACTAGAATTTTTCTTCAAATAAAATGACATTTCGTTATTTTTTAGGTATTCAGAGTCACGTTAAGTGAGTTTATGTTCACGCTGAAAAACAACAAAGCGGTAAATGATATGAATGCAGTGATAAAAAGGTGAATCTACTTCGGTATTTAACGAACGAAAAGATCGTGTCATGGACCGATGAACAACGCTGGATAAAGCCAACGATCTCAATAAAAGGCTAACTCGAAATCTCATCTGTATTTTCACTGTTGGAAAGTCAGTGGATAGAGCACACGGAATTACCTGCTTGAAGTGTAGTTAAGTGGATGGATGAATATAGCGAAATGCGAGGGGCGTTATAATAGAATACCCAGATAAATCACTACAATGATCAAATTTTTTCAGCTCGGGCTGAAAAGGACGTGTAATATGAGTACTGAGTCAGTCGCCTGCATCTTGTATGGTTCAATGAAACAATAAAAAATTTCCATGCCCGATAGTACAAGATAACAACAATTTCATTAAAAGCTATTTGAAAAAGAGTAATTCAAGACTCTCTCTCATTTGATACAATGCAATAACGCAGTCACAAATTGTGCCAGGAAATTCAGTTGATACTGGGAAAAGAAAATCATCAGGAGAAAATGCATCTTAAACAATCTGAGTCTGGCTCATGAATAACATCTACATCTGAGTGGAAATTACGATGATTATTCGCGAATGAATTCGGATTGTTTAAGATGCATTTTTGATGCATCCACTGAACAGTTTGAAACAAATGATTATAATTGCACCAGTGATGAGCAATTTCCATCGAAGTTGAAGTTTTTGAATGTATCCGATTGGTTACAACTTGATGATAGCGTTATTGCAGAAATTGTACTCAAGTGAGGCGTTCATTTGAATTCATTAAAATTTGAATTGCTCTTTCAAATATGAAACGTTTAATGAAATTGTTGTTGTGTTTAGTGATGAGTACTAATCGGTTTTATTAATTCTAATGAAATGGAAATATTTTATTATTGTTTCATTCGTATGAATGTATACAGAAAAGATGCGAATTAAAAACTGACTCGAATTACTCTCATTATTACTGTAATCATTTTCAATACAACTGAAAAAGTTGATCATTTTAGTGATCTGAATTTTTCTATTATAACTTCGCATTTCATACGTATTCATCAAAATCCATAACTATGTCACACTTCAAGCAAAGAGTAATTCTAGAAATTGATGCTTATCACTGACTTTTCACAACGATGGCAATTAATTACAGTTGAATTTCAGTTGTAAGCAGTTGAGATCGTTGAGCATAGCGCGTTGTTCATCGGTCACTGAACACGGTCTTTCGTTGATCGTTAAATACTTGAGGTTAATTCACCTTTTTATCACTTGCATTCATATCTGACTGCCTTTCTGTTCATTTCAACGTGAACAAAAAATTGTAAATTACATCGACTCAAGTTGAATACTGAAATAAACAAACAAACTCTACTTAACGTGACTCTGAATACCTAAAAGAATGGCTGAATCGATGATGAGTGTCATTTTATTTGAAGAGAATTGCGTTTTCTGGATATAAACGGGTTGAACGATAGCATTGTGCCGAAAATGTTCGATATTGAATTGCCGACAATATTCGACATTGATTTCAACGATTTGCCTCATTTGATCTATCTTTCGGCACATTACGATAGTCTTAATTTGTCGCCAATTTTTATCAAAGTTTGCTCATTTAATTTTGTTACTCATTTAATTTTATTACTTATCATTCATTTATTCATTTTGTTGCAATTAAGGTGTTGTGGTCGCTTATAAACTTTAATTGATTTCAATGTTCAACAATTTCAAAACTCTAAACTTATCGAATTTTTGTTTGATTTGCGATTTCTTTTCAAATTGTCCTCTAAATAATCCGATATTGTTGACTGAATGATCGCATTTTGCTTGATATAAATTGAAATTTTAATGCCAAATACTAATCGTGCGCTGAGTCACAAAAGTGACTTTGCCAATACTGAAAATAATGAATAGAATACCCGATAAACAATTGTTCAATTACGCATTATACTCATAAACAGACAGCATCAAAAGAATAAATATAAACTTTAACTTAATAATAAGACTAAATGAATAATAATTCAACAGATCAAATACTTTCTACAACGTTTGATTCTCTGCAAACCGACGTTAATAATATCGCCTTCCAGCAAATCATTCATCACGTACAGCATCAAGAATGGTGAAATTTGTTTGATAAATAACAATTCGTTCAGTGATAATCAAAGTGTCATCAATAAAATCACTAATGAATTGTCATCTTTTGATGGCTTTTGTTGTATGTCATCAATTACTTGAAAGTTTTCGTCGTTACTTTTTTCATCACAAATTGCACCTTCTTTGACAATTTATTTTGTTGTTCTTTATCGGTAACTCGTGATTATCGGTATCGGTAATAATTGTAAGTTTTGTTGAGAATTATCGATAATTTATTGAAATGTTCTGATTTGTCGTTGAATCGTTCAACTTATTATTACTATCATATGTCGTATTTTGATTTGAAACTTTGTGGTGATAGCGTACTGATAAGTGCAACCACCCTATTGTTAGTGTAATCCGGATTTGTGTTGCCGTGCAACGTTTCGGTTCAACAACATCATCAGTGAAGGAGTAAGGGGAGTAAGAAACACCTGATCGAGATCTCCATGAGCTGGATCAGTTCACAGTTGTGATGGCATCCGAGCGAAATTTCATATCGGATTCCAACTGACCTGAAATGTCGTTTGGATGCCATCACTACTGCCGCATTCCGACCGACATGACTTTTCCAAATTCCGACCGACTGTCAGATAATATACTATCACAAATTCACTGATGTCGAATATGTAAATTATGAGAGAGGATTACATCAGTTTCGTGAAAATATGTGATGTTTATTGTATGAATACTTTATATCAAATTTGATTCCATTGATCAAGTTAAAATCAGTCATCAATTTCACTGCATTTTCAGTAATCATTTGTATGAGTTTTGTGAGAAGTACGATAAAAGTTTATGATCAGTTTTACTCCACTTTCATAGTTTCGAATATATTTGAAAATCAGTTTTATGGTTTTAATTACCAAATACCGATGTAACAAATTTCATGTTTAATTATTTATTTGAATTGTTTCGAAATGAACATTTGAAATCTTTCAGTTTGCATTCATTCACAATGTCCATTTGTGTTTGCGTCTGTAATTGAAATTTTTATCTCTGCAGCAAAATAGCGCTATCGATTTGTCATTAACTTCATGAAGTTTCATCAGGTGACGTTGTTTTGCCAATTTAAGCATTGTTCTTCGATGAGTAATTCAGAGTTTTGGAGGTCATCTAGGTATTTAAGACGATCTATGGCAATCATTTTACACCACGAACCGACCAAATCCCTGCCTTTTCATATTTATTGAAGTTCGAAGGGCGAAGTGGAGATCCCAATAGAACTAATTTTTGCTTTCATTATCATCACTAGCACGGGTCCAACAAAACAACAAGGTAGTGGGGAAGGTGTGGCAGGTTAAACTAGCCATTTACGACGGTTTTTCTGCTAGTAACCGAACAATCTGGAAGGTCGATCAGAAATCCGACTGAAGTCAGAATGTTTTGCAGTGTGAATTTGCTCGGATTCCGACTGAACAATTCCGATAGTCGCTCGAAATTCCAACCGTTGGAATGATGAAATTTCTTGTCAGCCAGATTTCTTCCGACTGATATGAAATCTCGCTCGGATTCCATCACAAGTTTGCGGACCGAACCCTGTCCGAACCCTCTGTGAACGGATCGTTCTAGCGAAGGACGTGTGCAGTCAAGGAACAGGGTGAAACATCATATGAAACATTCGACGGGGTGATGGGTCCAGAAACGGGGATCTATCGTGTAAGATGTGTGTATTTGGTATCGATGCGCGAATCAGTTTTTATGATTCATTTTGCATTCACTTGAATGTGAACGTATGTAAACAGTTCATGCCGGTATGTTCTGTGGTGTGGCCACCAGCACTTTTGTAGACGGCTTGGGAATAGTGCAAAATGGTGTGCTTTTTATGAATAGCTGAACTGTGAGGTGCATTTTTATAAATTTATTTTTCCTCCGTTCGCTTTGCACTCGTTTCTTTGCCCTTCTTTTGCCACTTTCTTCTCCGTTCTCCCGTCTCTCTTGCCCGCTCGGCTACGCGCCATTCACTATCATCATTTCATTCTGAGCAATCTATTGCTCTAAACGTTATCGCTTTTATCTTAATCACTAGTGTTATCGGTTTTTCTGTGATTAAAAATTTCTTCTTCATTACTATTTGGCAATTATTGTTTGAGTGAGCATTTGTATTATCGAATAATTACTTCGAGTAGTCATGTTACGAGCGAGTATTCGACTGATTATGAAACATGCAAGTGATCGACGCCACTGAAAACACTTCACCGAACTTTCCCATCGGAATGTTTTTTATTTACATTTTCAATAATTCGAAATTATTCATTTGCAATCGAATTCTCGATCAGATTTCCGTCTCATTTACCTATCAGAATACGTTATCAGCATCGAGAGCATTCGATGCGTTGTTATTATTGACGAATTCGAAAATCCAATAATCGTCGTTCGTTGCAAGACGCGACTAGCGCAGAGGTAGCCATTGTGCTATCGGCGTGCATCGATTGTGACATACGTTCGCGCGTTGTACGCCAATTTATTTGGTGGCTTTTTTTTGAGGCTATTTATCGATTGAGGATTGATCGCGAAAAAAGATTTCCGAGTCGGGCGTGTGCAAGAGTAGGAAAGAATTCGGAAATTATGTCCGGTATGTTTGTTCGTTTTCGTTTACTTTTATCTAGCATCCAACTTAAGTGCTTCCGTCCTTCGGTGTTGTTCCACTGATATGTGAAAGCAATGAAGTGACAAGTGTTTTGAAACGTTTGAACTTGGTCTTGTTTTGTTAGCGGTAATCAGATGTAGTCAGTCACCGCAGCAGTCTTATGTGTGCTAAAAATCAGAAAATAGTATCAGTGATTGGTATTGTAAAGAATGAATGAAAGAAAAAATTCAGCTTACGGATCAGCATATCAACAACAACCTAATCCTGCGAATGGACCTCCATCGGATCAGTCTGCGGCCGCATACCAACAGTATGACCCGGCTACTTTAGCTCAGTATCAACAGGTTAATTCTTCGGTGAGGCTTACCACAGGCAGGATTAGTTCACTACGGATTAAGATTATGTCTCAGGGGTAGCTGAGGCTCGTTCAGGGTTTTACTAATGCTTGCCTCATTTCGTAAACATGTTAGGTAGAAGATTAACGTCGTTCAAGTGATCAAATTGAATGTGAGTATGAGAATGACGAATAAATGTTCAGGCTTGGCAACAGTATTACGCAGCAATGAGTCAAGCAGGTGCTGGAAATGGGCCCGGCAATGGTAATCCACCGTCGGGACCTGTCTCACAACAACCTCAATCAGGGGTACCTTTTTGTTCCTCTGTCATGTAACGGCTATAGTTTCCCTCGAAAAGTGAATCAGTATAAAAAAATTTTCAAAATGGTTGTGTTACTGACAAAACAGTAATATGCATGATGCATTTCGTCATCAGATGCACTTATCAACTACCATTATGTTGGTTATTTAAGCCGGATTCGACGCAGTATTCGGGATATTTCGCACAATCAGGCGGTGGACCGCCAGGCGGGAATGGACCACAACCGAACAACGGTGGCCCTCCATCATCCGGTTATGCGAGTTCCGGACCGATGCCGAATTCGTATGGTGCACCTCAATCGGGTGGTCGAGGAGGCATGCACGAAGGTCAAGGAGTGCCACCACCGTTGATGTCGAAAGGAAGTGGATATGATCCGTATGATAGTGGTGATAGTCGAGGAGGTGGCGGTCATGGAATGGGCGGTGGATACGGCGGAGGAGGCCCTGGTGCAGGAGGAGGAGGAGGTCTGCTATGCTTCATTTCAATCCACTTTCAAAATATCCCAACAAAAATTCAGTTTAATCAAATTTATCCAAAAGGCTCTCCTTGGAATTCAGTTTGCCATTTCTTAGACAAAGATTTACAAGATTCGATATCCGTTGATTAAATTGAAGTTGGTTAAATTAAAAAAAAACAAAATGATGAATTGCAGATCGCTATGGTGGACGTGATGAACGTGGTGGAGGTGGTCGTGAAAGAGATAGGGACATGGGTGGTGGATATTCGGATAGAGGCAGAGGAGGAGATCGGGAAAGAGATAGAAGTCGTGGCGAGCGCGAGTACGGACGGGGTTAGTAGTAATGGAGTTGTGATGTTGATGAACGAACCATGTTAAAATTTTGATTTGATCTTATGCTAGTATCGTGATATGAATGACGACGTGTATTGTAGAGAGAAGTCGTGAGGGAAGAGGTGCACGCGAACGGCCGAGTCGATGGGGAGACGAAAGAGAACGGGGACCGCCTGGAGGCGGAGGAGGAGATGGCGGCGGCGGCTCATATCGTGGAGGGTAAGATTATTATTTTATTCGGTCATTTTGTGAATATTAATTGGTATATATTCGGGGTTGTATATATTATGGCGGTGTGTGACCACACGAATTGAACACATTCAATTCGGATTGTAAAAAAATGGGTGACCATAAAACAAACAGAAGAGATGAATTAAAACGGTGTTTCAACAGTCGGCGGTCAGTGTCTTTTGGGTTGTGTATCGGTAAACGAAAAGATGCGATATGTGTCACAATACCACGTTCGTTTTCCGAGCGGTATTCACATTCAGTAATGTGAACGAATTCAAAACCGATGGTATATTTACATGAGAGTTAAAAGCGTAAAAACCAACAAAAATAATTGTGTTGTTGTTGTTGAATCAACTAACGAAAAAGTTTAGTGTGTCGTTGTAACGTAACACTCCGTTAAATGGATGCGTGGTATCCTTATAATGATCATTTTATGTACATATGTTGTGTATGATCCGCGCTTACCATCATCAAAGAAACAGGGAAAAGAGAGTGCTTGAACTGAACAGAACAGATCTTGTTTAGTGCCTCTCTGCTTCGAGTTCATATCATGATTGATGAACGATTTTCACGTTTGTGGTATTATGTTTCATACAGTTTTACATTACTATTTTAGTTTTCACTCGTTAGAATTATCCAAAAAATGAAAAACCCTAATGCCGTCTGCTATAGATAAGTGAGGATTGGATTTTTTTATTCTCAACAATCTGTTATTCATAGGAAAATCTTAGTTTAGCGAGCTTTTGCTTGAGATGTGTTAATTGAGGTCATTTTTCTGGGTTGATTTTTAGATTGTGATGTTCAGTTGGAAAGAAAGTTTGAACACTTATTTATAACTAGGGTGATAGTGTATTGAGAGAGATGAGTGAGCAGCAGACGGCATGATTTGTTTTGTTTGAGGGAAGAAGTGATAGATTGATTGTTTAAGTGAATCAATCGTGAAATGTAATGTGATGAAATTATTTGGTTTAGCTGACAGGTTGTTCGATTTGATTGAAATACAAAAGAAACACGACGATTCAGCGCTTGAACGACGATTGTTCTTCATTGATTGTTGTCGTGCTTATATGCCTTACATCCGTTGGGTCTAGGCGAAACTGTCGCTTTTTAAAAAATATATCCTTACGGGTTGAATGCAGTTATTTGGCCCAGTTTGGCTGCGTGGTTTCGACGATGGCATAAAGCAGTAATGAGCAATTCGTTGGGACGATGATCGAGTAGCGTTGAGGGTGGTCATACGCGATGTGATCACCGCGTATTGAACCCTGTAAAGAAGGATGTGGTGAACACATTTGAGAATATGACTATCACCCTTTAAGAAGGGTGATATTGCAATGATATGTGTATAAAGGCGATGGATAAGGTTCCACTAGGGTTGGATGAATTAAGCTCATGCCTTCATCATAAGCTACGGAAAGAACCAATGAGCTGCACACTAAGTTCATATTAAACTGGTTGCAACTTGAGCTTGGTCCAAGGGAAACTTGAGTATCATTTGACTGTTTCGTTTTGCCGATATTGACGTGTGTTGTGAAGAGAACAGAATGAATTTGAAAAATAAGCTGCCGAAGGTTCCTTATGAAGTGAGATGAGGTGTATGGCGTATTGAATCACGGATCCGTTACCTTTTGATGAGTTGAGAACCGTTTAGGTTGAAGCGGAATAGGCTAGGAAGGAGGGAGGGGAGAGTAATATCACAACAACAGACGAAACTATTATTCCGTAAATGAGATGAATGCATAAATTAGAAGCTGACGTTCGTTTCAAGGGTCGAGTCGCCCTAATTCATAGATCTGCGCGCTACTCTCTCCTTAGCGCTTCATGGTTGGTGGTGCAAAGGATTAGCTAAGTTGCAGCTAAGCCTACACTGAAGCGGTCTATTCGAATACGTCAAAGCTATCACATCCGAAATAATGCTCCCATCGGATATGTGAACGCATGCCGAGTTGCTCATTACTGCTCTATGAAAAGGAAAGAGTTGAACTGAAAGGAACACCCAAGTTAATGTAAAATGCAAAACCTAAAAAAGAGTATCTATCAATCAACAATCAAAAAGGGCTAAACGTAAACCAAAAATCGAGTAATGAATAAACTCGCAATAAGAAGAAATCAAAACGAAGAACATGATTTCTGTGTATGTCATGTCAAACACATATTTCGTCGTCTTTCTTCTCCCAT
This sequence comes from Anisakis pegreffii, assembly GCA_035041965.1. Classification (NCBI taxonomy): domain Eukaryota; kingdom Metazoa; phylum Nematoda; class Chromadorea; order Rhabditida; family Anisakidae; genus Anisakis; species Anisakis pegreffii. The sequence continues at coordinate 9,335 of JAPYMA010000638.1, read as the reverse complement.
CTATCTCCCATCAATGACGCCGTTTTTCAGGCCGGGCAATGGTGCCCCGGCAGGACGCGGAGGCTTTCAAGGTAGAATTATAAACAAATGGGATATGTATTTTTTAAGAGTTGAGATTCATAAATGTTTATTATAGAACATATGTAAATGTTACAAACATATGTTGGTATATGCTGAAAGAATTTGGTAGTTATGTGAAAGCTGATAGAATATCTTTTGATTGAGTGCAATGTTTTGGCGTTGGGTTGTTATTAGGGTTCATGGAATGAGATTGGGTGCATTCTAGATAGAGGAGCACCGAGAGGAGGTTTTGGTGGTGGAGTGAGAGATGATCAAGTTGAGGTTCGAGAGACTGTCTTCGTTCAAGGCATACCGCCATCGTTAGTTGTTTTCACTTCAGTCTTATACGATCACTTTATTCTAAAGCAAATCAACAAACTTCTACGAAATTTCAAAGTAGATTTTGATATTTATTGTCACTGTATCGTTTTTGAATAATCGATCAGCATTATCATTATCACCAAAGCTAGTATTTTTCTGGAGTGCACTAAAGACGTTCTGTGTTCAGAGCAAATGAGCAGTTCATCCACGACGTGTTCAGTACGCAAGGCGATGTGGCTCGAAACGACCGTACTGGTGAGCCGCGCATCAAGATTTATACGGATAGAGAGACACACAACCCGAAAGGAGAGTGCACAATCACGTTCATTGATGAGAAGACTGCCGAACGTGTCATTAACGTTTACAATGGTATTCACTTCTTGTGCTGATATTATTGTTGGATACACTGTATGCATGATTGTGTAGCAGTAATGCAATGGTGAACGCCAAACGAATTATGCGAACGTTATTCAGGTCAATGTTTCCCGGGAACCGACCAACGCATGACGTTGAGCTTCGCGAAATACAAAGCTGACAATTCACGATTTATGGGACGAGGTGGAGGCGGGGGTGGTCGTGGGGGAGGAGGGGGATATGGTGATCGAGGAGGTGGACGAGATGGTGGGGGTAGAGGTGGTTATGACAGAGGTTTGCTTTTTGTTCTTGTTTGTGCATTTATAATTTTCTGTTGGTAATTTTTATACGGACAGCAGAATGATTTGTCACATTCACTCATTGGGCTTGCATCGTTTGATTTAATAGATTTGTTTCATTGTGTATCCAGATCAAATTTATTGCAATTAGCAGATGTATTAATAGTTTGAAAATGTATCTTTTAGTAAGTTAATGATGGAAAGTTGGGAAGAGACGATTATGAAATTGACTGATATTTTCAATTAAATGATGTTGACAGTTATTACGATTAATGACATTTAAAGGTGGTTACGGTGGTGGTCGAGACAGAAATGGACCGGATCGTTATGGTGATCGGGATGGTGGCGGAGGAGGAGGTGGTAGAGGATACGGAGGTGGGGGAGGTGATCGGGGAGGTGGATTCGAAGATCGTTCGGGACGGGGCGGGGGTAGAGGAGGTGGTTTTGGCGGGGGTGATCGTGGAGGAGGAAGTAGAGGTGGGTTCGGTGGACGTGGAGGAGGCGGAGGTGGCTTCGGTGGAGAGGGTAGAGGTGGTGGATTCGGAGGGGGCAGAGGAGGCTCGGCCGGGGGCAGAGACGATTTCGGCGGGGGTGGCAGAGGTCAGTGCTTTTTTTTTCATTCGAGAAAAGTGGTGTGTACAGTTGATGAAATTAGTATGAAGGAATGAGGATGGAATTGTACAATGAGCATGATAATGAATGATTAGGTTCATTCATTCCGTCAGTATTGTACTGAATTTGTACATTTTTACTGAATCTTTACATTATTGCTACGTATTTTGCACATAATAGTGTTAATTATCACAAGCGTTTTTGTCATTGCTGCGTTGCTATTGAATCTGTTTTCGGTTTTCTGATGGTTGTTTTTTTGAAGATTTTGGTGGACGAGGAGGAGGGTTCGGAGGAGGTCGTGGAGGTAGTCGAGGCGGGGGATTTGGTGGAGAACGTGGTAGAGGAAGAGGTCAGTGTAGTTGCTGATTGGGAAGATTTTAATTTTAGATTTGTATTGTTAACATTATATGGATGCTGTGTGTGAGTCGGATTCGGCGTGTTGAAGTGGTGCCTTCGTATGGAATGAATGGATTGTAAAAGAAGGAGATTTAAAAGCTGGAATGAGAAGTGTCAATGCTACAGGTCGTGGTATGGGCACTGGTGGTAATACGGAGGCTCGGCCGAATGATTGGAGTTGTGATTCATGTGGTAATACAAACTTTGGTTTTCGTCAGGAATGTAATCGATGTCACGCACCACGAGGCAGTGGCGGAGGTGCGATGCCTGCTGGTGGTGGACCGATGATGCGTGGTGGCGGAGGAGGAGGGAGGGGAGGACGTGGCGGTGACAGACATGCACCCTACTGATCGTTGATCTCTTCTTTTGTACTCGTTATCGTTCAATCTTGTCTACATATACTTCATTCATATATCCTTTTACAATTATCGGTAACATTTATTGATATTTTGCATTGTTTTTGTTTTGTTCTTTGTTTGAGTAATCGTGAAAGGTTCGGTTTTGAATTTTGAGATATATTCATTGTGTTGCGAAAACATGTAATCAAGGCCACTCTCTCCATATCGCGACAAGCTGATCGATCGCTCTAATGTACACATTGTTGCAAATTTTGTTAGTCTGAGAGGAGTAATGGCTAACCCTTCAAACTCAACTTCGCCATTTTCTGACTCTAACGCGTTTGGTAAGGGAATGGTTGGTCCACATTTGATGCATGTTTTCAAAGCCACGAATATCCTATCGCACGGAGATTCGAACTGAAGTCTCGAAACCTGTTGAAGACTTCAACTTCAATGTCATGTTTTAATAAGTTCAGTAAGCAGCTGTTCGTCTCGTTGGAATGTATCTGATGCGAAATCACGTTGTTATTGTTGTTGCTGTTGTTGTCCTGTCTGTTTATTTATTTATTTATTCGTTCCATTGTTATTTTGTTTTTATCACGGTTAATTTGAATTCTTATAATTCATTCTACATTTGCTTCACATTTCTATTGCTTTTACGGTCCGTTGTCATTTGTTTCGGTAGGATATTCGGATATTTTTTTGTTCCATTTTTACACTGTTCCAAGAATGATTGTACCATTTGTCGTGATTTTTCACAACAATTCTTCCTCGATGTTACCACTGTTCAAGGCAGACATTGTTTTTGTTCACTCCGTCATCCATCGTCATCATCGGTAATATAACTGATAAAATTTTGTTTTCTTGCAAAGCTTCAAAACAGAGTTATGTACCGACAATCAGGTTCTAATTGTAAGGAATGCGTTATGAAACGAGATGGGTGTGAACGGTGACTGAGGTATCCATCGGGAATAAAACTGCCTCACCGTACAGTCGCTCTTGTAATCACATGAACAAATGCAGATTTTGAGCATACATTAGACATCCATAAGTGCCGATTAAATTTGAACATTACAAGTAACCGTATGGAAGTCAAATAGTAAAGGTATTGTTTCCATAGAGCCTTTAAAAAATCAAAAAAATTTTTCAGCGCAAACGATCTTTCCGCCGTTATTGCACTGTTTTGTTCATTCCCACCTTCGTATGCAAATTGCAAATGAGAGTCTGAGCGACTCTGTCTCAACAGGGATTAAAAACATTTTTCATTTCTCACGCAGATCGTTCCACACGCCATGGTTTGAATGAATGCAGCAACTAATTGATATCGAATCTCGTCACTTTCTAAAGCTTCTTTAATATTACTATCGAAACTGTGCAACACAACATTTGGACATTCATTTATTCATATTCATTCATTCAATACAAAATCATAGGTAAAACTGTTGACTCGCAACGTTAACTTTATGCAGGACTAAAGCTTCCATCATTGGAGGAACTGATATTTTCTGAATTATTCTGTTCCTCTTAGTCAATTAACAGTTACGAGTGTTCGGTGCGGAAACCGGATGGAATTGTGAGCAAGCAAAAGCGTTACAGTTCCACCGAGGCTTCAAAAACAGAGTTATGTACCGTTACAGTTCCACCATGACCACGTCTTTACAATGGTGCAACAAACAACTACGTAGACATAAATATACATTACTCAATCAAACAGTAATAATTCTACAAACAATGCATCTACAAAGGATATGATAATCGTTTTTCGGGCGTATCACCACGGTGATTCCACGCTAAGAAATGATCTTCTTTCAGGATTCGTCGCATCAGAATCAAACGTCCTCCACGAGTTTTCAGTCGCTCATTCACTGTCTCTGAAATCTTATTCATAAACTTATTCGTATTCGTAAACTGCAAATATTACGCACCCAAATTGTTTTTATTTTTCCCAATATTGTACTTCAATGAAGCTGCTAAATACGATTCACCGTCAATATGTTCGTCGGTTTTTTACTGACGATAAACATAACGAGTTTCGAGATGTGATCATTCAAAAAATATCAGTGCTAAACGTGAATGAATCAGCACTGTTTAATGCTCACGTTTCTTCAGTTTCAATTTCAACTTGAACGGGAAGTAGCACGGTCTGAAGTTGCTTCGATGCCACGGGCAGTTATAACGAAGTGCTAAAGTGAAACTACCACCAAACGGTTTCAACAGATTGTTGAGGAACATTCTCTCTGGCATTCGCTGGGGCAGTTAAATACTTCAGTCGAAGTGAATTAGTCGAATCAATCAACTGAATATAGCATAACAACTGAACACAAACGTTCAATTCCGATGAAATGGCTTCGTAAAGTGAAGCTGAAAATCATTTATGCAACGTGAAGAAAACGTAGTGAATAAAATTCTCTCACTAATCTCGCACTCCATTTTTGTTACAAGTCAATTCCTCTTACTCGAGCGCAATTCCCTTTCCTCTTAAAGCTGAAGAAAGATTTTCTCCTCCAATATTACCATCAATATTGCATAGCATAACAAAAACATGTTCGATGATGATGATGATTTGCAAGGTTGGCTTTACGCAGCACTAAAACTCCATGATGCTTTAAGGGCACTTTTGCTGATAACGGGCGCCACTGAGCGCATGTATTTAGATTACCGCTTTGCCCCATGTGTAGCTAAGCGATTCGATGTCAAATCAAGAGTATGCTCAAGCTTAGACTTACGCTTAGCCCAGTGATGACGAGGCTAACGCATAGGCTTCGACTTATTTATGAAGCGTATGAGCACACGAGCATCTGCGATGGCGCAGTGGAGCCCGTCATCAGCAAAAGTACCGCTTTAAGAATTATTCCGCTTCTCTGACTCAATTAACAGTCACGAAAGCGGATAGAATTGTAAAAGAACTGCCGCATTATTTGCTAGTTGTTCAAAAAAAATTCAGAGGTGGACCGACATTTCGACAAACAGGAGTGGAGTGACACTTCGCCAATTGACGGAACTCGCACTTCTATTTGATAGCTGTTTAGAAATGTGAATTTCTTACCACTTAAACGAGAATAAATCCGGACGATTTATGTATCGTTTTGTAGCGCAGATCCAGGATAATAAAATACAATGTGTAGAGTGATAAGTCATACTCGAGTCTTAAGTCATATAAGTCATACAGCAACAAAATCACACTCGAGATTTTCTACCTGGTTTAAAGTACAAAAGTTCAAGAAATAATTGAACTGTTAACCACCCGAGAGAGAAAATTCATAAGCATGATATATACCAGTTTGTAGCCGAGATTGAGTACCCTAGCCAAGCAAAATGAATTTTGACCGCAAATGTGAACTTACGGGAGTTATGTCACTTGGCGTGATCAGTGGTGCAATTGTCACAATTCGTATATGTACTGGAATAATTGAAATTCTCTCTGTCCTCGAGAATTTTATCACATTCAGGGTGGCGTGAGTGTGGATTTGCATATAACTGTTGCTTCATTTAGGTGAGACCCTGCAACCGTTATGAGTGGTTACTCATGGCAATAGCGCTGATGAAGAATCGATTCAAGGGGATGTGTTGTGCAATTTTTGGTGTTAATAAGAAACATTTTGAAATAAGCGAAATGTTGAACCTCGCTTTCAGACCCCTCAGGCTGACTTGAAAATGCCTCAATGCTTGCAGTACGAGATCATTTCGAAGAAAACAAGGAATGTTCAATTGACCATCATGGTGGGTACTGCCTAAAGTTGTTGGTTGGAGTTGCATCACCCTAAATAAATGGTGTATTTGATGAACTCATGACAAATCATTGACTGCCCACTATATAAGCGACGGTGTCACTTATTTCCAGGAACAAAAAAAAAGAAAAGATGTCAATAAATCTGCATAAGAGAGTAATTCCCCGATTTTTGACGGAAATCAATTACAAGATCAGATGAATGTCTAGCATTCAGCTGGATGGATGAAACATCTCGAGATTCTTCACAGAATATCATTCTGAATCAACGCAATCATAATCATGCGAGTTGTAGATGTCGCTGTTGCTTGAAAAAATTGGAAATGAAACCTTTCACACAAGACGTGAACTTGAAGACGTCGTGATGCTCACAAAACCGATTGCTCAGAGGCTATCAATCGTAACAGCTACGCGCTATTCGCGCATATAAAACAGGCCACCATTCAAATGCAAACGACGTTTAGGATTTTTTGATAAGTTGTCATTCAAACCTTGTAAAATAGTGTTTAACGTAAACACGAATTTGGTATCGTTCAGAGCTCTTCAGAGCAATGAAGCCATCAACACTCCGAAGTTTGCTTTCTAATCTGCTTGCCGACTTCAATTCAAATGTCATGAAATGTTTTGAGATAAATGAATTTTTGAAGTTACCAAAAAGATATTTTTAGCTAGAAATACCCGCAGTTCTCCGCTGATTCTCTTTGCTGGTTTTTGGTCGGGATTTAAACGAATCACTCTCTCCTACACGCACTTTCTATAGTTGAACACATGTCCTATAACCGGTACAATATCATTTATATATATATATATATATATATATATATATATATATATATATATATATATATATATATATATCACAACATAGAATTATAAATAAATCACTATCATTTATCCAACCTTTTTCTTTCAATCTATTATCTTTTTTTAAACTTTATTCAAGCATTCGGCATGATGTCAGAGCGCTCTGCCTTTCATGATGTATTATTGCTTGTACATATTTTTTACTCATTGTCAGCAATAAACTATCTGGCTATCTGATATCGAGTTTGTTAGTTTACAATTGCCGAGTTGCCGATATGCGCTTTGTAGTGCTGAAATATTTGTGAAATTATGATTCAATGCTAAAGTGAAATATTATCATTATTATTCACTGCCAATGAAGCGGCGAGCTTATGTGCTAGCAACTGAATGGTTTGTACTTCGTAAGGCGTACTCTGCACCCATTGAACATTGCAGATAATGATGAAAACAGTGATCATCGAGAGTGCGATATGCGCTTTGTAGTGCTGCTGAAATACCGCCGTTAGTATAATCTATCGGCCATTAATATAACTTTGAAAATGCGCTCGACAATCACCTAGCGAACACAGCAATGCGGTATCGTTCTACGATTTTCTCACTCAATTTTCTGGATCAGCTTTATTAATAACACGGATAAAGACATGTGCTCATGGAGCTGTATTCGTTACAAAAGGGACACATCGTACACCAACATACTAAAGAAGCCGACATTACGGGCAAGATGCAGCATATGCATCAAGGTGCTGCTGTTCCACATCAACAACAATCACCATGAAAAGGTGAATAGAGCACGAAAACTATGCACAACATAACGAGCTCGGACAATACGTTAGCTAATGATTTTCTCGACTCTGCAGAATTGCAACCATCAGTGGAGCAGCAACATGCCACGAATTGTTTTTCATCAAACGATACTGATGTTTGACAGATCGAATTCGAGGATTGTGCTGTGTCCTGAATACATCATGCTGATTGCCGATTGTTATTGCAAAAATGAATTTTGATTGAAGGCATAAATTTATATTCGGTTATTCGGTTCAATTTCTCACTGATTCATTCATCAATTCAGTTCAAGCGTTTTACCGTTGTGCATTCCTCGCTGCTACATTTCCGAACGATAACGTCCGAGTAGACGTCACATATTTTCTGACATGATCCAGAGCTTTCGTTGCCACATTGTTGAAGCTCAAATCCAATGAATTTTGATCCGTGAATGAATTTGCCGTCATAGCGTTGAGTTGTATTACCCTAAAGAAGTAGGACCGTAACCATCTTGATAATTTCATCACAAACTATTATCCATTAATAAAGAAATGTCCATCACAGCTTCTGTGCTACTGAAAAATTCTGTCCTTTGACAAAAACAGCCTTAATGCTACCATTCACTACACTTATTTTAGAATGGGAATCAAAATAGCACCAAAATATTTCGAAAAGACAATTCAGAAAAAAATATGCATAGATTCAGTTGGCTGTCACCGCTTTTTGCAGTCAAGAAACAGAAATAAGTGAGCAATTGTTTCATTTTTGACAGCAAGGCAATTGAGAGGATCTGATGAAGGCCCGGATGTCTAGCAATTTGTTTCACCTCGAACCAATCAAAAATTACTCACCACGAAACAAATCAGCGACTGAGATGAGATCACAGCAATCATAAGAAACGCAACTAACGACCATACTGAAGCCATGCTAGCAGAACGGATCTGAAACTTAAGTTGTTGATAATTTTAGCGCATGTTATGAACTTAACTTTTAGCACAATTATCTCTAGTAGACTATAAAATAGAGATAATTGTATATACTCAGCTGGAAAACTTTATATCTGTCTACTAGTGGGAATAAGAACAGACATTCAAGCCTAGGTGAAATTGTTTAAATCAATTAGAACAGACATCCTGATCAATAAAAACAGAGGAAACTTCAAGCGTTCGGAAGAGCATGAAAAGTATCCAGGAAATGTGACAGTGTCAACTAAAAAGAGTACTCAAGGGGACATTACATTGTTTGCAGAAACAATTACATTCAGGATGTTATCGGTACGTTTTCAATGAAATTTCGTTTGGATTTGCTCATAGGATGTCGATCGATGTTTTGATAGATGAGAAAGATGAATCGTTTGAGAAACCGACCATTGAAACTGAATCTACGCTGAGTTCATTGTGTTGCCGGCATTGATCCTCTCTTACTCCAGCATAAATGGATATCGTAACGGAACAAATTTTTGGGAACAAATGGATTCTCTTAAGGGTGAAAGTAACAATCGGCACGCAAAGGGAAATATAAGACAACATTATAACAGCTTGCAAGATATTTGTTGAAGCGGCCGTACTCAGTCGTTCGTGTTCAGCAACAAAATAAAAAAGCGATCGAATGATCAGAATGGCGAAGGACACAACTAGGGTTTGCACGGGATCCCGGGATCCC
>JAPYMA010000637.1:0-137021 GCA_035041965.1 Anisakis pegreffii | reverse complement strand
CAGACCTAATAATAAAGTCAACGAAATCAAATTAATCAATAGTCAGCTGAAGGTAAACAAAAAGACATCATATTAACAAATTCCCAACAAGAGAAGCAGAATACACTAATAAGTAAGTACAGTCAAAAGGCATTAATAAACACATAGCATTTAACGAATCAAATACGAAAGTTCAGATTTCCCGAATTAAACAGACACGACATTCACAGATCGAAATACTAGACAATATCCAAACTAAGGAAGTACCATCTCGACGAATGACGTTTTGAAGCCGTTCACGCTAGGAAAATATTTCCTCTTTTGTATTCAGTGTTGATAGGCTCGTGATTTCAGTAGTATAGAATGACAGTTAGTGACTTGAGCAGCTGATACAAGCGGAACGTGAGACTATCTCGAAATTCGGAAAAGTATTACTACGAAACGTTTCCGTATGAGTCATCGATTGGCACTTATCAGGCTATATCGCTGAGTGCAACGATTTCCCTCCCATTCAAAACATCAAAATTCAGTGACAAAAACGAAGAATTCAAATTTGCTGAATGGCAAATGAGATGAGAAGATAATAATGGAGTAATTATACGAATGGTTCAATTAAACGGCAGTTCCTTCTTCTCGCTCTAAAAGATTATTTTCGATGAGAAATTTAAATGCGTCTCGATAACCCATTCGGAAGTAACTTGTTAATACATCAATTGACGGCGGAAATAATGCTTGGGCACCACGGACTATATTTTGCAAATTCACCTGCAATATTACTGACTAATTTGTCACCACTATTCATAATTTGAAAACATTGCAATATCAACATTAATTTTAACAATGAGCAATACTCAATCTGATTGTGAGTATTTGACGTACGCATAAGAATGAAATAAATCCTGATGTAATCAGGAAGATTGTCACTTCGGAAAAAACATGTTTACTTTGGTGATTTTCAGTGCTTTTGCTCTCTTTCATTGAAAGCTTTAATGTGAAAAAATATCTTATAGTGTTCGTATAAAATATTGTATCTACGTCAACGTTAAAATGGAACATATAAATAACATCTGTACTGTAATAATAATCGAAAGGACAATGTCGCAATGATTTGTAAGAGCTACGGAATAATAATGAAATTAAACAAAAAACAAACATTCATCTGTTGATTGCCAAGGGTCATACGCCACTCAAACAGTGATCTCAAGGGATTATTGTCGAGCGGTGCTATCGACGCATTCCCACTGAACGGTGATATTGTAACCGTTGGAATGTCGTCAAACTCTGGCAAGTTATTCGAATATCCACCATCAATGTACGGCTATAATAGGTCAACGATTTAACCTTACAGTACACTCTGCTTTACTTGAAATCGTGATTTTAATTGCAATAATTGATAAACCTTACTTCATTATCAATAACAGGTGGATTAGCAAACGCATTAAAGCCCATCGAATACATTGGAATAAAGCAACTCGCCGACAGACACTTGATGAGATATTCACGAGATTTAAATTTTGACACTATCAAATTATTGTGTTTCTGAAAATTGTTTCATTTCATTGATTTCATTACGGTACCACTTCAATCGCTATTCATTCAGATCAATCCACTGATACGTACTAAAACCAAATTTTGCGCTCTCCAACTTAGTGGTTCCTTAAGAGATATACGTAGATAAAAAATAGAATTGATGCAACACAGAGATCGACAACGAATGAATATTGTTAAGGAACTAATTGCTATTCACCTTAGACTAGATGTATCTCCAAAATGAGGTTTAAAAGCAAAGTGAAATTCAAAAGTGAAGAGAAACCTTTTGATGCGTTAAAGAAATGAACAACTTTCCTTGTGCGGGACTAATGTCGTCAGGTATGTGTTCATCAACAATTTTCGTCAGCCTTTCATTCAACGAGAATCCTGGCGTGATCGCACCAAATTTCAATGAGCTTAATTCTTTTGCCAGTGCATACACCATATTCAATCCTTCCTCAAAATAGAAAACATTTTTTCCAAACGTTCGTTCGTTAATAACACACAGTTCCGCAGCAATATCACAACTGAATGATAATTTAATAGATGGTGAACTAAATGACCACTGAAGTGCCCAACTCTCAAGCAGTTGGCCTTACACACCTTTTTTGCCATTTAGCAAGACGCAAAGTATTGCTAGTGAATGATACAACGCACTCTCACATCTACCTGCAATACTGCTTCAACAACCTTTTCAGTTCTCACTTAATGCGCTAAAATACCAATCACATGCCCCCACCTTCGCAAGCAACAATTCTGCGTCCATTTATAAATCTTTCTAACAATTGTCTGAATAAAATTTAGTTCATTTCAACGAAGAAATACTTGAAAAAGAATAACTCAGATTACACAGTCAAACCACCTTCGCTTTTCCAGGTGATAAAACAAGCAACGCTGCCACAAGTGAGCCTGATGAGGCACCTGCGCAACGTTTCGTCTTCCGTAGGATCGGCTGAAATTAAGTGTTACGACAAATTACTTTCGGTAATCAAAATCACTGGATTTTGAATTAACGATTTGGAATTATTAACATCAACATGATAAAACAGTGCTTGTGACAGTGTCGCTATGCATTCAATATGAATAAATATTCGTGAAAAGTGGTGAATTATCGAGAATGATTTCTGAAACTTAAAGATTGCAAAAACGATTAAAATAACCATTCTTGAGTCAAGCAATCAACCAATATACCTTTCCATTCCGATTAAAGCAAGACAAGACACCGAAATGATATGTTCCCAGGAAACCGCATCCACTGAATGATAGTGCTAACTCCGCACATTCACCTATAAATAAAATTCTTTTGGGATAATGCAGCATCGCCTCATTACCTGACTGCCGAAACATTCACATTCGAATGAATCTCATTCATCTGCTCCAATTGTGAATGAAAGTGTTTCATATTTAGTTGGCAATTTTTAACGAAAGAAATTCTTTTCCCTCAGGATTTCACACCTTGATTTATGTAAAAGTTGCAGAAGTTTCTGTTTATTTGTGCATTCTGTGGCCAGTTAATAAATACGATACATCAGCGATTCACAAATGACAACTTTATTAGTTTTAGCTTGATCATTCCTAAAGTTGATAAGTACTTGAAAAACACTTCGATATCAACAAAGTAAACAGAACACGCAAAATCCAACAACTAATGTCATTTCTGCATCAATGAAACAAATGTCGTTCCGTTCCCAGAACAATTATATATGCAAACATGTTGGATGATTAATTCTAAAGCAAATGATTCGTTGACCCCGCGATAAATTCAACGGAAATACTTTAACATCAAACACTCACCAATTCGTTTCACAGCCATACACAACCTTGCAATATACCGCTTTATTCTCACTCCGCATATAATTACACCAAATCGAAGCGTCAAAATGAGTGAATAATCCAATTCGATTGCTGAACTTCACAAACAAATTCTCACAAAAACCTGTCACCGACGCATATCGCTTTTTACCGCCAATCGTTAAAACAAAATAACTCATAAAAGGCAATTGATTTCATAAGTCAAATGATACCGCACTTCATTTTCCCACATACAAATCGTTGAAGGTTTGAACCGATATTGTCTTTTGAGGTGATGCGATTATAAATTTTGTGAGGCGATGCAATTCTCGCTGCCCTCGTCGGATTTAAATTACGTACATATACGAACAATATGTATCATGCTAACAAATTAATACTCGCGTGGCAGCAGTTACGCTTGACTATTAGAAGGAAATGTTAAGTTATATTAAATGCATATAGATTTTCAAATTCGACGAGAAAGGAATTGCAATCATTAAGAAAATTATCAGATGCGCAATTCAAAAAAGTGCTCCAGCATGATCACTTTCGATAAAGCACGAAATTCGGAATTTCAGTGAAGTAGTATCTGACTATGTTAGATTTTACTTAATATGGTTCTGGCGAACAAGACCCTCTCGACGCTTTACAATTATCATCACATTCGAAGAACCGCATACTCGTTGAAATCAAATGGTTGACTTCCAAAAATTCTAGAATCTTTACTTTACACCGACCGTAACATCCACTTTTACATAACCTTCCTTTCAATAGCATAAACATAAAATTGAATAGAAAAAATAACGATCGTGTGATTCCATATGCAGTTGATTTCGTTATGTTCAATAACTTCCGCAGATACCTATCCCCCAACTCCTCGACATACCACACAATAGGAAGCTAAAATTTCAAGAACATTAACTTCCGAATTTCAGGAGCTAAAATTTCAGGAACATTGGCATTAATTATTCCAGTATCGAGCGCTTACGACGATTGATAGTTAAAATTGGAAAGCTTAAGAATATCTTTATGAATAAAATGGTGAGAACAAATATAATTCGAGAAATTATTCAGTACTATGAATTGAGCAAGAGAATGAAACCAGATTGTTGCAGTCATCAAGCGTAAGCTTATTTCGAGGTTACAACGAATCGAAATATTCGAATGTACAGGATTGATAACCTGCTTTTAATGGCGAATGGTTAAATTTAAACGGGTAAAATTTGATCAACAAACAATTTATATTCAATAAAACAGCTTGAGACGTAATCAATAATGAGATATATCGTGTAGTGAACGAATAATATTAATGATGACGACAATCCTTCAACAACAATTAAGAATATGAAATCAACTGAATAACCAACAAACTGCAAACAACATTTTGAATTAGAAAATGATTTAGAAAAAAAAACAAAAAATAATGACGGTGGTTGTCTGAATATTGATAATGATAAGCTGTTGCTGTGCTTCACATAGCACGACAGAAGCAATCTTAAACTTAACCAGTTGTCCATCAGATTCCAAACCTGAATTCAAAAAAAAAACGAAAATGCCCAAACGCATTGCATGATACTCTGAACTCATGAAAACAATCACTATCTCAAATGATATCGAAACAAACAAATAATGAAACAATATTCAGACGCAGTCACTTCACGTGAGAACGGTTGCTTTATTCAAAATTCTATGCGCTGCGTATTCACGAGCGCAGTATTCGATCAGAAATTTTGTTTTCATTTCTAATCAGCCTTCAAATCACCCAAATCATACTATATCAGTATGCCCGTTGCCTCTTATAACAATGCTTACATATTTGAAAACTAACGTTAGTCGATCATAAAACCGATGAAATGAAAAAAAAACTTCATATGAACTTTAGTAACGACAATAGAAACAACAAGAATATCGTTAATGAAAATAATGATGACAACAATACTTTTTGAGAAATGAAATGAAAAATGAGGTTGAAAATGTAGCATAAGTATGACGAATAAATCAAAAGATGTCCTCAGGTGCATCTAAGTCCTTGTAAGTGACAGGTTCTCTGGGATCACGTCTGCTGGCACTGCCGCCCGCTCCCATGCCACCAGCACTTTGCCCTCCATCCCAGTATCGATTATTGCCCCCTCGAAAAGAACCACTGCTGTAGCGATTGCCATAGCTGCGATTACGATCATCATAACTACGATTCATCATACCCCCACTCGAACGACCGAATGCCATCGAAGAACCACGATCCGCCACCTCTGGTTCTGAATATCATTCATTCTTTATTCTATTAGCACCATTACTGCTACTCAAATTGCCCTTTTTTATCTTACGTCATTAACATTATTATTAAGAGTACTATGTGCCCATGATTATATCGTCAACATTCGATATTATTTCTAACATCAGTATTCGTATGAACATTAAAATCAGATAACCTCTATCACGACGATCATCTCTCGCTGGTAGTGATGAAACATTACTTGTCGGTTTTACATCCAAATTTTGGGGACGTTTCGCATCTGCCAAATAATTGTTGAAGAACGCCGCCTTAATGAGAACGAATTTCTTTGAAGTGACAGAATATAGTGCATAATCAAACAAATTATTCAATCGATATAGTCAATCGACCAATCAATTACTGATTGGTGAAAAATAACACAGTCGTTGAATGGAACGAATTAGAACAAACAAATACAAATACAATGCATTAGCATAAAACATACCTCTTGTTTAACTTCTTCAAGTTTTTCGGTATGTTTCGAGAAGAGATGTTTGCGAATGAATTCGGGTCCCTTGAATTTCTTGCCTGACAATGGGCATAACCATTTGTCTTTTGCAAGCTCGACACAATTTGCCGTTATAAATGCTTCAACTTCTCTGAAACAATCAAACTTCATATGATGGATCATCAATCGGACAATTACATTCCGCAAGAATCGAACACACATAAATATTAAAGTCTGAAATGCAGCCTCCTCGCCGATTGGTGAAAATATAAATTCAGAACAAAAACGATAAGAAACAAAGAGTCGAATAACCAACTTTTCAGGATCTTTTTTGCCCAAATTTTCGAGATCGTCATCAGTGAGACGAGTTTCATTGAGAAGAGATGACTGAAGACGAGAATTGAATCCGCTGATGAAGTCATTAACGAATTTAACAGCAACTAACGGTTGCTGAGTACTCTCATCTTGACCCCACTGCGACGAAGACGGCGGATCACCACGTACATGCATCATACCACATCTGTTATCGCATTTTAACAACAACAATAAATTATAACACTAATTTCAAAAAACCGTCTAATGCTCCATTAGAAAGAAACAAGATCTTAAAAGCTATCAATAACGTTATCCATTCACCTGCATCGTTCTCATCTTGATATTAATATATTGAAACTATTTCATATATTCTTTAAGTATTCTAGTGAATGAAAATGATAAAACGGAGAAATGATAAAACAAACCTATTCGGCATAACGTCCTCGTTAGGATATTCACCATGATTATAGAAATCAATCGAATGAACAATACGAAGATATATGAGAATATGATCCAACTTACTGATGAGCGCATCATCTCTTTGGAACGGTACCTTTTGATCTTCTTGCTCAGTTGCCGAAGCACCTGCAATTAGTCATCGTCATTTCACCGAGCACCCATCAAATCAACATACTTCGTGGGCAAAATCATCAAATGAACTTTAGAAAACATCACGGCAATACCATTAAATAAATAAATCAGAAGCGCCGATACAGATTCTTGTAATGACATGAAATTTGGTAACGAGCGAAAGAAAATTTGAAAGATTAAATTAACCATTTGATAATCCAAGTAATTCTTCTTCTTCAGCACTTGCCTCCTCTATCAGAAAATCAGTAAGATTCTTCAGCAATGGATTGTTACTCTTGGCGATTAGGTCCAGTTCAAAGTCCTTGTCATTTTGTTGATCACCTTCATCTGATGATTGATACAAGCCAGCCTTAAATTTGATAGAATAATTTCTCTAACAAAAGCACT
Source organism: Anisakis pegreffii (assembly GCA_035041965.1). Classification (NCBI taxonomy): domain Eukaryota; kingdom Metazoa; phylum Nematoda; class Chromadorea; order Rhabditida; family Anisakidae; genus Anisakis; species Anisakis pegreffii. The sequence continues at coordinate 129,708 of JAPYMA010000637.1, read as the reverse complement.
TATCGTTACTGATTACAAACTTCATTTATAAACCGTTCGCCATCTACTCAACTCTAGCTTCGATTATTCATCGACTGGGAGAAATTAAATGATAACTTCACCTTTTTGTCATAGAAAGCAGTCAATTTCGCGGCTTGTCTCAAGTCGTTTTGTGCAACTTGTTTGTGCGCTGTTACACCATTCACTGTTCGTACACGACGCGTCAAATCTCGATTGATTATCGCGCCCAAATCACATTCACGAATCTGTTCATTAAAATGCATTACTGTCAACAATATACAACAGTTTCTGATACATTCGATAATAGCAACTTAATTATCTGTTGTTGAAATCATTATGCGACGCATATCTGCTCTTCTGACCGCAAACAAAGTCTGCTATCATCAAGCAATGATCATTTATCATATTTCGACTAAAATCTATGCAAAAGTTTATGTGCACAATAATTTCTAAACGAACGAAACCAAATAAATGATAATGAATGAGTTTGCAAATGCAATAAACACCAACCCTAACACCATTCAAATTCCAACAAATCTCTTTTATATTCACATCTCTTCGGAACGTGATCCATCCTCTCCTATAAAATTTGCGTTCGGGCAACGGTTCTGCTAATCCAACTCGAAGAAATCCAGGAAAACGCTTGCATACCTTAAAAGACAAAAATTGCTACGCAACCATTCACCGATGAAATATTTCCAAGCCAGTGAAATAAGCACTCCAAGAATGATGCTGGATTCCAGAATTTCTCATTGAATCTACGGCATTCTTCAGTGACATTCCTCCATGATCAAAAATTGAAGCCAGTGATGGGTAACAGTGCACTACTTACTATTCCGCTAATAGTGTATCTAGTTTTTTTCAGTGCCTATCACTGGTTAAGGAATGTGTTTATGGACATTATCATCGTAACCTTCTCAAGAACCGTATCGATGTAAACATTCACATAACGCTATCAAATCACGTTGGCTATCATTGGCGATGAGTCGCGATTACTATTCGGATTTTAAAGTTCAACAATATCAACAGATAATGATAAACGCTACAGCAATGCTTTGTAAGCACTTTGAAAAACAATCTAAAATGATTTCAAAGAACTAACCGCTTCAATTTCTTGTATAGTTATAGTGGGTGCAATATTGCGCAAAAAGATGCTGGATGTTTTATGTAAAAGCGTTTTCTTCTTGACAGGACGATGCTCTGGACTCGCTTCTTCTGGAAATAAGAGAATATCACTTACACTAATTAGGTTATTTAACGAAATCACAAATGGCTCAATGAATGAATGATGTACAAAAACGAATAAGCACCCGGTTTCTTTTCACCATCTGAATCGCTGATTGCACCATCATCGTTCGCTGTTTCCGTCTCTTCCTCTTCCTTCGGTTTTGCATCCTCTGTTGTTTCTGTTGGTTTTGTTTTTTCTTCCCTACAAACAAATACTTTCGTACGATGACAGAATAAGAAATTAATCAGTAAAAACTTACAACTTTTCAACTTTAGCATTAGTCTCTTCGCTGTTAGCTTCAGCATCAGTGACCTTCTCATCTTCCAATTCATTCAGATCCTCTTCATCACCTCCTTCCAGTTTAACAACTACTGAAAATGTCATCTTATTTGCTGAGCAATCAAGTGACACAAAACTAACTACACCATCAGCAGTGTGCTTCGTTAGTCACAATAATGGACCATAAACTACCATACACAAATGGATCATAAAATAAAACTAACACATGTCCATGATACGAATAATATCAGATGCACAATCGAAATCCACATGAATTTTATCGAGTTTACCATCCGAGAGCATTTGCTCGAATACCGACAATCGTTTACTAATGTTCTCATTCTGTTCTTCTTTTCTCTTTGCACTTTCTTCCGGATGATATTTCAGACGGAACCTCAAAACGATTCGGTGAATTCATCGCACAATTTCATCGCTGATATGTACATACTACTACAACAATGATCCAGTCAATGCATGCTTCTGATCATTTCCTTATTTCGCATTCTTATTTTTAGATACACCAGAGCAATCCACAATTGTAAACTATATTCAATTGATGTTTACAAATTGACATCTCCCTACTATTACTAATTTCAGAAAAATGTCACACAAACTGGATCATTGTATGTTTAAATTTTATTTGAAAACCAATAACGAATTGGAATGAATGACGAGTCTACAAATGAGGTGTTTAGTAAAAATATAATTGGTTGGTCGATGTGGCGTATTTGGTATTAATTGTAGAGCAGAACACACTCATTGATGATAGACATTTATGAGTTGCGAAGTCGAATTTCATTTCATTAAAGATGAGTGATGGTAAGTTGAAGTTGAGTTGTTGTGAATGAGGAAGATTGCTTGGATGTTTTTGTAGATTTATAAATCGATTTCAATTTTGCTGTTGTTGGTGATATTATTATCATGGATTGTGATTCAAATCGTTGATGAAATAATTCATTGAGAAATAATTTTGATGACGATGTGTTGACGATTTGAGTGGTATTACAAAGATGTTATCATCGTCGAATAACGATTCATTGCCTCCGATTCATCAGCATTTGAAAAGCTTAGTCGGTCGAAAGCACCGCGGCATATTGCGCCTCTGGTGTATACATGATACACACATTCACAAATATTCGTATCAAATCTCAACTTCAACGAAACGCTCTATACATCATCGCTTCAAAACTACTGCTTATACATGCATCATTCATCTCAGAATAGAAAACTTGATATTCGAAATCATCATGAGAACGAAACGTAACGAATATCAAATATAAATTAGAAACGAAGCTAGCGCCACTATTTGTGCGCTTCTTCTGAAATGAGCAACACATGAATCAATAATCATTCCTAATATACCTAATTCAAAAAATACTCTTCATTCAAAGAATACTTCCTCTTGTAGACTAAGCATTCAAACAGATACCACACTGAAATATTGCAATTATTAATGTGTAGATCTCGTAGTATACTTCAGTCCGACATCGGATACAAGATGGTAACTGTTGAGCTGATTTGTCGCTAAAATAATGGGATGAAATTCAAGCAAATTGCGGATGGTTTTTTTAGTCTCCTTTATCTTATCATAACCTAACCCACCACTGTTCGTCCTTGTGCGCATTGAAGAACTTGCGTAGTTCTTGACGTTTGAATTCCATTTTATATTCAGAATACTTAGCAATTGCTTCTTCATCCGTTATCTGATCATCTTGACAGGATAAAAACTTCTTAAATGTCATCATTACGGGTGAGGTCGATTCTTCAGATGTTGACTTTATTACAGGATCATATGAGTCCGATGCACTACTAAAATACATTTCATTCACTTCATTGTTTCGACTCTTCCAAATTATTTGTTACAAATGCTTTTCGACTGCGTTTAAATAAAGACAAAGTAATGATAAAATGAGATATTTTGAAGGTTTAATAACAAAAGTTCTCTTTCATAAAAACACCGAATTACTGAGTGATAAGAATCAACATCCTTAAAAGAATAAATGGAATGATAAAAATTACTCAATACGAGAACGTTTCATGGCACTTGCTCCTCCATAATCATCTCTTCTAGCTGAGGAACGCTTCACTGAACCATTCGAATAATCATTTCGTTGGTATCCGCCTCGTCTAAACTTAGTAATTTCTTACTCAGTCACACAAAACCTCATACCAGAACATCATTTCTATAGTACAAGTGTTATTATAGTTTCGGAAATGTCTTCAAATACAACATTCATGGGAAAATTCTTTTTATAAGAATCTCATCTCGATGATGCAGTCAAACTGAAAGAACTCAGCCCATGCAGTTCAAGATGTTCAAAAAAATTTTTTTCAAATTCGTTTTTCAGAACATTGAAACGAAATTTTTCCGCACAAAAAGTTCATTTTACAGTCAAACGTCTTCAGCAGACTGATAGATGATGATGACATAATGAAAAGTTTAAAATGGTAACAACAAAACCTATCATAGTCGTAATCACGTTGTCTTGAACGATCTGAATAATCATTTCTTTCACGCTGGAATTTATCGCGCACGCCTCTTCGGTGATAATCATCGTCACTGTCGGCCATCGTCTGAATTCTTTACTTCTTTCATTCACACGACATGTATTATGGCACCAATAAACTAGCAATGAAATACCGTCAAATAAACGCATTACTCGACAAAACCAATTCCTAAACATGCTATACAGCAATTTGCGCAATTATTTCTTTGGTAGAACATTAACCTCTCAATGAACCGATTGATTTATGTTTTTATATAAGTAAAAATTAAAAAACAGACAACTGAATATCCACGCCTCGTCAATGCTTTCATCCTGGTGCTTTTACGCAAAGAATCACTCAAAAAAACTCACAAATCTATCAATCGGTTCAGTGATTCGCATTTTACCACAAAAACTGTCGCGGGAATTTCGTGTAACCTCTAAAAAAGAATGATCAACGATTTTCCCAGTACTCTTGGATGAGGATTCATGGGGAACACGATAATTGACCAAGCGACAATTGTCAGCACGTCATTTAGCCAACCTGTAGTCCGTCACACAAACTTCGTTTGCCTTCGCTTTTTGAGCAGTGCGAACGCACGATCACCATTTTGTGTGTGATATAAAACACGGACTATGTGATATATTTCGAGAATGTTTATCAATATTTTATGGTACTGGTGTCGTTCGAGAGGCAAAAATGCGAGCGTGCAGCAGTACAACAGCACTATGCCCGACACAGCCTTAGCTTAAGCGTAGCCTCAGCCTCACGCTCGGACTGAGGCTGAGGCTACACTTAGGTTGAGGCTGAGGCTACGCTTAGACTGAGGCTGAGGCTATGCTTAGGCTTAGGCTTGCGCTAAGCCTCAACCTAATACGTATTACTGAGGCTTAGGCTGAGGCTAAGCCTCAGTAATACGCGTTTTACACCACACACACAATATGGTGAGCAAGCGTAGCCTCAGCCTCACGCTCAGACTAAGGTTGAGGCTATGCTCAGACAGAGGCTAAGCCTCAGCCTAATGTGTATTACTGAGGCTCAGGCTCAGGCTGGGGCTATGCTTAGGCTTACGCTGAGGCTACGCTTAGGTTGAGGCAGGGACTAGGCTTAGGCTTAAGCTGAGGCCACGCTCAGGCTGAGGCTAAGCGTCAGTAATACGCTTTTTATATTAAACACACAAAATGGTGATCGTGCGTTCGCACTGCTCAAAAAGCGAGCCTAGACGAAGTTTGTGTGACCGACTACTTGTTGGCTAAATGACGTGCTGACAGTTGTCGCCTGGTCAAATATCGTAAACCCGGATTCATGGACTCATATAAGAAAGTCGAGGAAGATTATCAAAAAACTATGCTGAAATAATGATTTAGTTGACCTCATGAATGCTATTAGCCAGGTGGACAGCCGTTATCTTTTTTCCTAAACGTGTATCAAGGTTTACTTGTAAACCACTGATACGATCAATGAATTCCCCAATTCTTCGCAAGACAAGCCGAGATTTTTGCTAGATGAATCTGGACCCACTTAAGAACCTCCTGTTTCCGAACGTCATTCTGATTTAAACGCCAATTTCAAAAGTATATTACATATCAGCGTCTATTACGCACATTTTTTTCTAACTGAAACCGTCTCAACAGAACGCCACAGGATCGATAACATTATTTCACAACCTAATGTGCGATCACCAAAATTACTAGAAGTAGAAATACGGTTGAAACTCGGCTGTACGATTCCGGCCAAACTTTTGAAAAATGTTAGGAATTCATGAAGCTGGTTGAATGAGACTGAGGTCAAATCTTGGCTCATGTTGATGATTGCTCTGGTATCGAGCTGAGGTCTATCCTGTATTGCGAAATGATTCGAACAATCTTCAATAGCTCGGCCATTTAAGTTGGGCGAGTACGGCATCGTGTTATCAGTCGTCGTATGCTCCCATGAAATTAACGCAAATTGCGTCCATTATATAAGACAACTCTGATAAATTTGATCCTATTTTTTAAACAAAAACAGAGCCAAACGCCAACAACCGGACAATCGTCGCCCTTCAGGGTCGAATATTTGAAAAATGTACAATCATCATCGAGTGGATGTCACATACCAACCCATCCTCGCTATTGCAGTGTAACAATTCTTCGAAAAATCAATAGTCTGAGAAGACTCGTTCGTTGATAGTGCGCATTATAATGATGGACGGCGCATCAATATGGATATGTGGACACTCGTGTTACCCTTACTTACATTAACTGGCTCTCATTCGGAACGAGGCTGCTGCCATTCGGTATCTCAACTCAACAAACCGTAGTTTTCATAGCATATTAAAACCGTTGCAACAACAAATATCCTGATACACATTGCTCATGGATGATGCATGATAGATTCAAAGTGGTCGAAATACTCGTTGAGATCAACACTTAAAAATGAGTGGCAGTAAACAAAGTGAAATAACGCAATGGATCACATTTGGTTTCAAGCGTAGGATGAGGCTCATAGCGATGAACCATATATTTATTTATTTACTGAATATTTCACTGTGGTATGATAAAAGTATCAATTTGTTTAGCGAACAGTTCAACCCGGCAGAGTGTCAGCCTGAACCTGAGCTCAAATGTAATCCATCGCTATATTTCAACTTGAGGTAATCCTGGTCAAGGAAAAATGGGGTGTGGTCGAACACACACAGAACACTTTTCAGCTGAAATTAATTCAATTTGAGTAAATAAGCATGCTCGCAGCTAATTGCGATCCATGTAACGAGAAATAAACCAATGATAAAGACTAAACAAGAGCTGTATAGAGTTTGGATTAATATTACGAATATAATCAATTCACCTGAGGTGAAAAATAGGTCAAGTGCAAGTTGATACTCACTGAAATAAAACATACTCAAAACTCAAAACTTTATGCTCAAAACTGAAGAGTGTTGACTTATTGTACAGTGAAAGTCGCATGCATACTAATACCAACTGAAATGAATCCGTACTGGACAGCATTTACTGTTAGTTTGAATATGGTGATCCTGATATTACTATCCTCTTGAATCCGTTGATCAATGCAGACAAAATGTATTGGAATGAGCCAGTTAGTTACATGAGATTTCTTCAAAAAATCGTTGATATTATTTCTAGTGCATAAAATCACTCGACAACACATGCACGGTTCGTGAATCTTAAAAATGTATGAAATCCAGTGATATTTTGATATTTTGATTAAAATTTAATCAATACATCGATAGCATTCTCAGTAAAGCCTATTGCAAATCTCATATCTTTCCTCATTTCCTTAAGCCTAATGACCTCCTAGTTCGGGGATGAGCTTGTAGATGTTGTGTGAAACTCTTTCTCAAATATGCAAGTGAGATTTGCATCCTCATTAGAAACAAGATTGTGACCCGTTAGAAAAGATACTTATTACAACCGTTCTTCATAAACTCAAATCAACGAAAACAATTTGAAATATCTTATCTATTCATTTTATGAGAAATTACAATTCATTGCGTATTTAGACCTGACCTCTCTGTTATCACCATTTCACAAATATTTGTTAGTTTCAGAAAAGTATACATGTTGTCAGATGATTTTGCTTATGTTCAGAGGATCAGACAATTTCCAGAACATATCTCACTTGCTGTGCAGCGCTTATTTCAATATACTGAATCTACGTTGATCAATCTGTACATTACATTATCTGTTGCGGAATCGCAACCTTTTATGCAATTACTTTTGATCCTGATATTAATCGATGATAATGTTAATTGTTGTCATTAGCGATATTACTGCTCTTGGTATTGATTGTGAATTCTTGTGAACTGGGATGTCGACAGATATTATAGCTGATGTTGTCATTCTTGTATATATTGATAATGCATGTGCGTATCATTCACTCGCACACTGACGATGATATCACAATTGATAATATTATTCCTGTGAAGATTGATAATGTATGAATCCCATGCCCTTATGTGTACTTCACGTGTTATTCCCATACGTATAGATTTATTATTGACTCTCACATGTATATACATGCACTCATGCATTTCCCATACATGTAATACTTCCGCGCTGTCTTCCGATGTTCTCAGGTCAACGCATCTTACTTGCGACCTTATGTCGGCCGTCTTCAGTCATCCGGAACCTTATCATTTTTTTGAAATGCCACACCCTCAATAATTCAATACCTCAACCTCAAAATTTTCATTCTTGTTGTTGTTCAATCCCAAAAAGTGTCGTCTCTCGATCTGGAGATAAGTTTCGTATATCAATCCTCGACTGTGTCCCCGTCAATTCATGTCCGCACTTCATTTAAAATAAATATCTTCTGTGTGGTAAATCACAATCAACAACCACTAGACGCCAAAATCGCTCAACCAAACAACGATCAATCTGAAATTCTGTGAATCCTAACTATCTATTGACCACATTATCAGTAACAAGGTAACCAACTTTAGACCAGCGCTGTCCTCAGGTTTGCCCACAAACGTAGTGATTTCTTCACACTGTCGGATTCCTTAGATTCTTCAGTTTCAGAAAAGTGTGCATGTTGTCGGGCGATTCTGCGTAATACAGCTTGTTAGCTGAGGAGATATAGCTTATTCAAATAGCTGGGCAGAGTTCGTTTCATTACAACGCATCAGTATTGATTAATCTGTACATTACTCTAGCAGTATTATGGTCACCATCTTCAAACTAATCGTGTCCTCAGGTTTGCTCAGTAACATGGTGATTTCTTCACACCATTAGATTCCCCAGATTCTCTGGATGCAGAAGAGTATATATATTGTTGGGCGATTTTGCTCAATTGAGGACATGTAGCTAATTTCTTAAAGGTATCTTAACTAGCGCAGTCGCGCTCATTTGTTTGCATTCTGACACAAGAATTCGATCTTTACATTACTATAGACACCAATAGAGGCCCCATCAATAACACTTAATTACTTATTTAAGTTCAATGTCCTCTGTTTTATGCTGCAACATGATTGTTTCTCCGCACTATCGGATTCTCCAGATTCTCTGTTTTCACAACATTATAGATGTTGTCGGGCCATTTTACTCACTATAAGTAATAATAATGATTTTCTGAAGTCATCTCAGGTACCTCAATGGCTGATTCCAGTACATTAAATCGTGACCGATCAATCTGCCTAAAGACATTTAGCCTAACGACAGTTTGCCTAAAGACATCTAGCCTAACGACGGTTTGCCTAAAGATACATTGCCTAACGGACAGTTTGCTGAATGGAAAGTTTGCCCAACTTACGGTTTTTTAATGGATATTTCGCCTAATAGGCAAACTGTTCCTTAGGCAAACTGTCCGTTAGTCAAAATGTCCGTTCGGCAAATTGTTTTTTTTTAGGCAAACTGTCCGTTAGTCAAAATGTCCGTTCGGCAAATTGTTTTTTAGGCAAACTGTCCGTTAGGCAAAATGTCCGTTCGGCAAATTGTTCGTTAGTCAAAATGTCCGTTCGGCAAATTGTTCTTTAGTCAAAATGTCCGTTCGGCAAATTGTTCTGTAGGCGAACTGTCCGTTAGGCAAACTGTCCGTTAGATAATGTGACTATAGGCAAACTGTCGCTAGGCTAAATGTCTTCAGGCAGATTGATCGGGTACCCATTAAATGTGCGTTGATCAATGTAAACGAGGAGTTAGCTATTTAAGGATCACCATTTTCAATCTAGAAGTGCTGTCAAGTTGGCACGACAATACGTCTTTTTCTCTCAATCATTCGATTCTCCAGGTTCTCCGGTTTCAAAAAAGAATAAATGCGATGGGACGATTTTGCTCACTATTCGGATATTGTCGATAAATTCGAAGCAAGCATGCAACGATACTTTGTATCGAGTAGTTTTGTTAAAGTTGTTCTTAAGTATCTTAATGCTAACATAAGAAGCGATTTACTCATCAGAGCGATTCGAATACTCAGAAATCAAACATGTTGAACGTCTCAACAGTATCAATCATCCTTTCACACGCGTCGGTTCTTGATTCAAGCTGATGATGATACCAATGAATAGTACCTTGCAAAAACAATCAGATATCATCACTACCATATTGGAGCCCACCGTCTCCTCATGAACATTTTCAAAAAGCAAGTAGAAAGTTTATTGTCAATATGGATCGGTTTTAAAACGAAGAACATTGAAATAAATCTATCATGATTCCAGTTGATAACAATGCCAAGTTAATAACTCTAACAAACACCGCATGTTTTTCGACACCCTTTTTTAATCTCTTCATAGTTACAGAACTCAGCTTCGCAATTACCGTATACATCATTACAGTGCGTTATTTTCGGTGTTTTTGCATAATCTCCTGAAAGAAACGAACTCGTTCATCATTTCCATAAGTGTAGACATGGAACGACAGGTTCTTAATTTCCACCTTGTTGATGGAATATGACACTAATAAGGTTATTTCATGAGCAGGATTCCGGCTGACATGAGATAAGATATGATAGTTTAATGTAATGTACCTTTGCATTCGTAATACTTTTTTATCTTTATTGCATCCCTGCGAGACAATCCTTCTCTTTGTCCAATTATTTTGGTTTTGTCTCGCGGTTGTATTGTAGGTTCACCGTTTTTACTGAATCCATGAGAGCCGTAATGCATTATGGAGTTATAGTCGTATTTGATATTCAAAGCGCTAATTTCAGAGGCATCGTATGAGTCGAAGTTATCTTAAAAGAACTTAGAAATATTTCATCGCGACACGCCTGAAGCAGAACATTTTCATTGATTTGGAAATATAAAAGCTGAAATACTGATAGATTACATCTGACATAAATTGATTACAAGCAGAAGTAACAGCGGATTCATTTTTATTGCGTTTCAGATGGAAGATTTTTGTATAATGGAAGCAGAAAAATCTGCACAGGAACTAACATGCCATTCCGCCTTGGATATTATCGAAGAGAATTTCCACGTATTTATCTCTCTTCGTACGACCTAAAATTGATTCCAGATACAATTTAAAAAATTTATATCGAATTTTCAAATGGATTTCGAAAAATTTTAATTTACAGTCAGTCGCAGTAGATTTTCAATCACTGAGCAATTACTGTAAAAACTTGCTGCATTCAATGTGAATGATCTAATTGCATGTTGTGATTACCGAATGAATAAGATAAACAAATATGCGTGAGAATCTCTGAATATTAATGTTATAATTTTGAGAGGTATGAAACAATTAAACGCCACAGTTTAATTCTGCGTATTTAATTGCCACTGTCCGCCGAATTTACAGATTGCTGAATTTAATCGTTCATAAAATAATGCTAATAACTGTTTCAACTTAAAATTATGATAAGAACTGATTAAAAGTGTAAAGTCATCAAACTTTGCTCATGAAAGAAGCCAAGTGCATGCATCATTTCATGTATGACGATTCCCTTGTAGACACATCCATCTCCAAGACTTAACTCTTGCATACCACCTGAACTACTTTTTAAATTAGGTGTCAGTTTTGCTTACATATCTAAAAGTGTCGAACATAAGATCACGATCAGTGTTTTCTGCGGTTTTGAGAATGAATAAACAAGAATAAACAGATTGCTGACTGCATTGAATCATAAATGATTTCTATGGATTTACCTGTTGAACCCACTTGCGAATAGCACCCACCAAGGGGCTTGATGCTGATGTAATTTTTATCTTCCTCTCTCTTATCTCTAAATTGAATGCAGGTGTATTTGTGGTAATCGGCTATAGCAGCAGCGATAACAGCTCTCCTGAAGTGTTCAATTAAACGACGAGAAAAGGATTAATTTGTCAAACAGACCCTTTACATATGATTTCCGTGTCACATAAATATCACCAACTGAATAAGATCCCTAAACAACACTTATATAGGTTTTAAGAGAAGAATCTTTCAATTGTTTCATCGCAACCGTTTTGTATACCATACGTAGCAATACAATAATTCAACGGTTCAAAGATTTTCTTAAGAAATCGTTCAATATATTTACTGATCAGCGGTATAGCTCTTCGAAATCACAAACGGTACGATTCCACCTTTCCATCTCAATCTGAGATCCCGCAGAGCATTGCCATACAAGGAGCCCATTGAGGTGACGTTCCCTAACGCACCTGCTTCCACGTAAGGATTTACTGAAAGGAAAATGCTCATGTCTTTTAGACAAGTTTCACTGATCCAATCAGTAGACATTCCCATTCCGTGTTTGAATTTTGATGAATCGTTTGTGAATGTCAATCATTGTTCCAAGTTTTCTCTCTGATTATACTTCGAATACGAACCCGGCTGCAAACACTAACCTATGTCTCCTTCGAAGTGACTGTTTGAGTACAATGCCTTTGAATCAGCTGATGGTACGGCCATCGGTTTGCTCGCCAAAATCTCGCCAATTTTGAGATCCTCGGCGGTTAGGAATGTTTCATCATCGGATATCGCGTTATCAGTGCGCTGCTAAAAGATATTATATCACTGAGTGGATACTCACCTTAAAATATCAAGTTTCTTATTGTTGCTGTTAGCTGAAATAATTCTTTCAGCATTACTTTATCTTACAGTTCCTTTTTCAAGGAAGCGTTTTCAATTCAAGTATTCATGAGCGTACTGACTGACACGTTCTCAATGAATGCTCACTCTACTGCTATTTATTGATCACTTCAACTGATTCAGCATGTAACCTTCAGCCAACTTGGTATTGTTATTGCCAACTCTCGCATGTCAAATCAGCCTATTCCCGACTACGAAATTTCAAAGCAGTTCAGTATTCAGCACGTGTCATCTTTATCTCCCTTATCAATATTTTTTGGTAAAATCATTCATATTACATTTGTGCATATTAAATAAACTCATACGATGGTGAATGAAAATTTTCTCTCAGTCGCTGAAATTCAATTGGAAGATGGTTCAATTGAACAACCTCATAATCATTGAAAAGGAAAGTACCTGATTATCAGCATCGGCAACAAAGGCGAGAAGTAGAACATAGCAGCATAGATGGGCGATACTTTTAGTCATTATGCAAGTGATAATTCTTGGGTTCTGCTCAACTCTTTTATATGCATTTCATTCGTTCCTCCTGCTTTGAACTAATCTCATAAATAGCATGAACACCTGCCTAAATATTTTCATTCCGATAAAAGCCAACTAAAACTGTGATCTATAATTTTTTAAGCTCTGATGACATTTAGTTATTACGCAAATGCTAATTCTTCTCTTTGTTCTTTTATTCTCTTGGCTTTTTGCTTTTTCGCATTTTATTTGCTTTTCTGCTTGGAACTATTGTTATTCATAATTTGAACATGTGCGTGGCTCATTTTCATTGTGATAAAAGCAAACAAAAATTGTGATCTATGATTTTCAAGCGTGAACTTCATCAATCGCATCATAACTCAATTATCCGAATGTTATTTGATCAGCTACGCGAATCGTCAATACTAATCCATTCTTCAGATAATGTTGATAGGTGAAAATTTCTGATAATAGTGGTAATAATAGGTGGTTTTTGATTGCATGAGAAATTAGATTATAACACATTCATTTTCAGTTGACACAGAACAAACAAATATCACTATCATAATTTAGGGAAGATATTCATTTGAATGAAGAATTGCTTCTGCACACCATAACCCAGTTGAATGGGATCGTTTTTCCGAATGTTATTTGATCAGCTACGCAAATCGTCAATACTAATCCATTCTTTAGAAAATGATGATGGGAGAAAACTTCCAATAATAGTGGTAATAATAGATGGTAGGGTGGTTTTTGATTGCATAAGAAATTAGATTATAATACGTTCATTCCCAGTTGATACAGAACAAAAATAAATTTTACTATCACAATTTAGGGAAGATATTCATTTGAATGAAGAATTGTTTCTGCACATACTAGAGTAAGCAATCAATTAAAACGCGATCAATAATCGATCAATCCAAGGATGTGCTTGTATCAAATAAAACACTTTCAGTTACCATCTTGCAGTTCTTCGATCATCATAACTTCTCAAATAATATGAACCGATCAACAGTCCAATTCTCTCAGTTCAATATTTGCCCAGTTTCTGCAGCCTCAAACATGGGTAATTAAATCGAATGCGAAATCGGCAATCTCGACAACTGCAAGATGATCAACAATTAGCATATTTGAGAAGCAACGAAAGCGACCTGTCTCATTCATTCGTCTTTTCCTTTGCATCTCCCCTCCTAAAAACATCCTCTTTTATTATATCCAAACCAGCAAAACGTTAGGCTTACTTCGCCTGGAATTCCCAAGCCGTCTCCAAACCAAGCACTAGCTCGGCCCAACGTTGCTTAACTCGACAGATCGGATAAGATGTCGTGCTTTCAATGTGGTATGGTCGTAAAAACTTGTTGTTCTCTTATGAATGCCCCATAAACGCAATCCACAATTTCCTCCTCAGCATAATTACAGTAAATTGTTTCCAACAACATAACCGTTATTTTGACCGTTTCACTCACGACTCTCCTCTTACCAGTATGCTCTAAATATCTGCACTGAAATTCCATACGCATTGAGAAATGTTCTTTGTTAAATAGTCACAACGATGAAGCTGACAAACCTATTGGTTAATGATCCATGCCGCATTTTTTCGACACCGATAATAACGAAAATAATGCTTGTGACAAATATGGGTCAGAAACGCTCAACAGCTCTCGATTTCCGTACATCAGGGTTTCTCAGCCGGGGGTGCTCGCATCCTCAAGGAGTGCGAGATAGTATTCTAGAGGATGCGAGATAAGGTTTTATTATTTATACATTAAAGTATGCGAAGACGGAGTTCAAAGCGCACGTGTGTTTAAAGTAAGTAAGGGTGGACTTTAACGTGTGTATCTTTGAAGAAAATCTCTGACGGTTTATACTAGTATTTATTTATTTTTCATATTTGTGAATGAGACACTTAGGCATGTTCTTGTTTTCAACCATCTTCCAAGATTACATTCGTGAAAATAGTAAGTTCTTGTAGCAGGGGGGGGGGGGGAAATGGCCACCAGACTGTTGAAGTGGGTAATGGAGTTCTCGAGCATGAGAACCACTGATCAACCAAAAATGTGAGGGATGAAGCAGGCGTTAAAGTGTGATGATTCCGAAGACTACCAACTACCAACTCTTTCCTCAAAATGAACTGTCCCGATTTGCTACCACGAGTTGACTAGGAATACGCCCTGTTCCAACCTCCATTCCCCAAAAAAATCTTCGGAAGCATTAAACTAAAAAAAGACTAAATTCATGTTTAACCTCGCATTTTCTTTTAAAATGAAGTTTCTCTCTCCTAACTGATCAATTTTGAAGCATTCTTAACTCACATGAGGTACCCACTGAACAGCTGCTGCAGCTTGCTGCCAATGAAATCTCATAGAAACAAAAAATAGAGCGAAACTATGAAGTAATCAGTTTTAAATTGTTGCATATTCCAGAGATCGCAAGAGTCTATCCGAACAGCGACAAACATAGTGCTGCAATGTGTCATTTTCACATTAAGCATTTAATTTTAAGATGCGTTTTGCACTGACAATGAGTTGAATCGCCATTTCTCGTTAAAACAGGTACGCTAGGTTCACCGCAAGCAATTTGTCTTCGAAAATTACGCCATTGGGTATTTTGCTGTCCAACTTCCAAATCAACTACCACCCATCATCAACTCACAATATTTTCATTATTCAAATTTTGTGTGTGCTCACCCTCCCTTGATAAGCGTTTGGTTTCAAGCAAATAAAATTTATTTACTCGTGCAGTAATTGAATAGCTCTAGGGTGTGCACGTGTCCATATGAAGCTACTTTTCGAGTGCAAAAAAACTCAAAAAATAGGGATGAAAAGCGATCACGGTGATGATCTGAGACGACTGTGGGAAACGATCACTTTTTGGCATTTCTCACTTATGCTAATCGTGAACAGCATTCGTTCAAGATATTGAACCGAATTATTTGTGTTGTTATTGTTATGAATTCAGATGAATACTAGCATGAGAAATGTTTTCCGTGGTATACGAACAGGGCAACTTATACGAAGTATTGCATCCGTGAGTGCACCACAACGTGCTAATTATGCGCTTTTGCACGATTCTGACTTGTCATTCTTCGACAGAATTGTCGGAAAGGAGAATGTTCGTACTGATGATTTAGATCCGTACAATACGGATTTCCTGAAAGCTTATAAAGGTATTGGCCATTTTGTTGTTTGCAAGTGTAGATTGATTAAGAATGTGGATAGGAAATGAACTTTTAGGATGCGATTAGATATCCATTTTTGAACATTCGACGAGGTTAATTTCGTGAAAAAGTTAACGGAAAAATTGATTGGCTTCCATCATTAGAGTCTTGATGTGCATTTCAAGTTATTTTTAGTGTACTTCAGGCACATCAAAATGTGTTTTATTCCCGAGTAGTGCAGATCAGGTGTCCGCAATACTGCGGCATTGTTATTCCCGCAATATAGCTGTAGTACCACAAAGTGGTAATACGGGTTTGGTTGGTGCATCCGTACCGGTCTATGATGAGATCGTTTTGTCGATGAAGAAATTCAACAAAAATTTCCATTTCGATCCTAATGCGGGTATATTGTTTTTAATTTCGATAACGCCTTCATTTTATGCAGAATTAAATTTTTGTATGAATATCGCTATTGTAGACGGATCCGCTTGATCAGATTGTTGATGAACCATTTGATTTGCTCATTCAGGAAAGCCAGAAAAGTGAAAAGGTGCTTAGTGAATAAAATTAATAATCAAATTAATGACGGTCATTCGGTTTGTATTCGAGTGTTCTTCGCAACTCTCACAAGCGATTCTTTTAAAGTTATGCCTTGAGATGCCTCTCATAAAGAGCATCAGTAAAACCGTATGTAGTCATTCACCTTTCTGGATCTCAATTTGTTTGCATTTGAGCAAAGTTACGGGTTCGTTATTTACCTCGGATATTGGCAGTAATATTTCAGGTGTTTTAAAATGTGACTCGGGCTGGATATTGGAGGAGTTGTACAATCGACTGTCACCAGAAGGTTATCAAATGCCTTGGGATTTGGGCTCGAGAGGGTCGTGTTTGATTGGTGGTAATGTGTCAACGGGTGTTGGAGGAGTGAGACGACTTCGATTCGGTTCATTACATAATCATTTGCTTGGATTACAAGTGGTCAGTATTTAGGTGATTTCCTTGTGTTCATGATCAGGTTCACCATCACCGATGTATCAACAGATTAATATAAACTTGTATCCACTTGACCGGTATTTATTGAAGGTGTTAGCTGACGAACGCGGTTCAACTGTGAATTTTGGTTCGGACATGCGTAAAGATAATACAAATTTGCACATGCATCATCTGTTTATTGGTGGCGAAGGTCAGCTTGGTATTATCTGTGGTGTCACCGTATGCGTCGTTCCGAAACCAACTAGCGTTCAAGTGGCTATGTTAGGTATATATCTGTTATGGTATGATATAAGATTGTTTTGTTTTTCATTAAAATTGGATATCCTTTTCTAAAACATATTCATTAAAATAGTAAAAGAAAGGTTGGTATTTAACCAAATGATAATTCAAACATTGAAAACCGACTGTTGATCCTAATTATCGTAACCATTATCATGAAGGTGTGAAAACATATTCGGGATGTCGGGAAATACTTCGTCTATCGAAGCAGCATCTTGGTGAGATCCTGTCAGCGTTCGAATTAATGGATTCTGAAGGGATGCGTTGCCTCAAAGAAAATGAAAAACTTGATAATGTACTCACAAGTGATCCACCTTTCAATCTTCTTATTGAAGTGATGGGTTCGTTATGGAAATGACTATCTTACTGCTACTTTAACGTTTAGTTTATTTGTCACTTGTATCGAACCAACAGTGGAGATAGTTACTTTCAATGTCGTATCTTTGAAGGTTCCAATGAGGAGCATGATAAAGCGAAAATGGAGCATTTCTTGAGTGTAACACTTGAGAAGGGCTTAGCAATTGATGGCGTTTTGGTGAGTCATACTTTCACTCGTCATTTGTGACTTACATAAGTGAACGGATGAAGAGCGTTTTTTTTTCAGGCAGCAAATGCGCAAGAACGTGCATATATGTGGAAATTACGAAAGACTTTACCATTAGCGCCTTTGCATGATGGATATGTTTACAAGCATGATATATCACTGCCAATGGATCACTTCTATACGTTATCTGAACTGATTCGTGAACGTCTTAAAGGATTTGCAACTCGAGTTCTCACTTTCGGCCATATGGCTGACGGCGATAATCATTTCAATGTTTCTGCCAAACAGTATTCACCGGAAATCGCCTCAAAGTACTGTTCACGTACTAATTACCCTCTTATATTTTCAACCTATTGTTTTTTGTTTCTTGATATAAACGCCAGAAATTGCTAACTTTGAAAACACGGTTCATACTAATGCTATATTTTTGAAAAACATGGCGTTATGCTTATTATTTAACTTTCTTCTCGTAAAATATTGTCAACTGTGCAATTCTGAAATTACGATGGAGAGAATGATAAGATAATTTAGATTGTATCCATTCGTTTGCGAATGGACAGTAGAACACGGCGGCAGTATAAGTGCTGAGCACGGTGTTGGACAAGAGAGAAGACCGTATGCTCGGTTGGGAAAAGGATACGAATATGAACTGGCGAAAGTAATCAAAAAGCAGTTTGATCCTCACTGCATTCTTTCACCATATAAAATGATCACTTACTGATAATCAGTTCATTAAAAGTTAACCCTCTAACAACGTCCAACATTGCGATAATTTACTCATTGCTTTTTGTGCCAATATTTTTCATCGTGATACTTTTTTGTTGCATCATCATGCGTTCCTGTGTTGTGTTGTTCTTTTTCACGCCTCATGATAATTTCTGGTGAGACTTACTCATCTTTACATTTGCAATATTTGTGCAGATAGTATTGATGTTGTCGATCGATAGATTAATAAGTGCTGATATTAACTTAATTAAATCTTGGTGATATACGATATATGCTCAACATGATTCAGTCCATAATTCAAACAAACGGTGAATATTTCATGGTTGTGTCCATATTCAAAGTCATTTCACGTATTCGTTTCGTATGCATGTTCATGCTCGTCTAAACGTTTCTTCACTTAACATTCATTAAGCGCTCTCAATAAACATTCTAAACGTTCACAACAAACACTTGAGAACTGCGAAACTCATTCCAATTCCATTTGATTCCAATCGAATTAGCTTTTCGTTCGGTTGCCATTTCATGAGGATAACGATCTGAGAATGAATTTAAAGAGAGCAGAAATGTGATCTGAATATGATTTCCTTGTTGACTTCAACTGGATCAGCTGGATGTTGGCTAATAACCACATGGTGGATGTGCCGTGCCCACTGGTTTATCGCTTGCAATGTGTTTATAGCAAGATTTCGCAACCCCGACCTGACCCTAATCATAGCTACATGAAATATGTTGCAATCGACGTTTTTGTCTAAGAAAGATTTCAGAATAACAAAGAAGGATTAAATTCAGTCAAATGAGGATTCCTTTCATTCGTTTTGTCTGTGTGGTGTAATTTTGTCTGTGATTTACGATGGTAGGGACCCTCCTCCAAATAATGGTTGAACTCCGCCTTTTGGCTGATTGCGCCTGTGCCGCCTAATGCTAAGAGTGGCTTTTCAAACTTGCGTGATATTATTTGCAGTAGTAAGAAAAAAAGTGTTTTGATTGTTCCGATAATATCGTATCAAAGTCGCAGCGCTGGATCTTATCAGAGGTATTTACATGCATTCAATTTATGCTATTCATTTTCTCGAATGTTGTTTGATAGGTTATACTCTTGAAGTAATCGTATCTATGGAAAGAGGCCGTCTTACACATCAACCTCAAGCCAAGATTTACTCCTGCCTTCGGCGGAGGTTCGACACGAGACTTCGAATGAAACTTATATCCTAGCTCAGGCCCACCTGCAGCTCTGAGCCGTAACGTTGAGGCTTATCCAGAGTTTATGCTGTGGCTTGTAGCACCGCTTATTTTCATAAACATATTCATCACACGAGTACTATATGATAATAATGCATTTTGCAATTTCATATGTCTTCGAGGTCTATGTTTGAAATTATTGATGGAGAACGAAAGTTCAGGTTTAGTCAAGAGCAGTTGCATCAGTTATTTTTTTGAAATCAAACAGTATTATTCATTTTTTCAATATTAAAAAATTACAATTGAGGAGCAAGTTTGAGTGCGGTGGGCGGTGTGGAAACATCAGAGGAGCAAAAAAGACGTTTCGAAGTGGAGTGTGAATTCGTTCAAGCATTGTCCAATCCGCACTATCTCAATTGTAAGTTCATTCGATTCCATTCGGTATTATTATTTATTATATCCGGAATAATTGTCACATTAATAATATCAATTCAGCGATATTTATCAAACAGTTATTTGCGATTATCAGCAGTTAATCCAATAAGATTACTTTGATCGGTGTATTTTGTGTTCTGGTGAACATAAGTTTTTATTAATCTTGTTTTCGACTGCAACGTTTTTTTTATTTTTATAAACACTATATAGCACAAATCAAAGTCATTGATTTGTGCCAAAGTGTTTAAACGGGATCGCTGGGTCCGGATTTTTGAATCCTGATCCTGGGATTGATGTTCTCAAAAATCTCGATATTCCGGGATTCGATAAAGTACAGCATTTTATATAATTTTGTACTGTAATATATTTAACTTGAATTACATGTATTCATTCTCAGTTCATTCATATTTAGCAGTATTTAGCAGTTGTTTATCACTTGACCGACAATATGTGGACAAATCATTGCTTAATAGTACCATCTCGGGTTTCGTTTTTGAGAAAATGGTGAACGAAACTTCATGATCGTCACTCATGTTTTGTCTTTCGTCATCATCACTAATTTGTTTTAGTCTGTGATTTTTTCTGAATGCCGTCGTTGAAATGTAGTCGGAGTTTTGCTAACACTAGTACTACATGAATCGCTTGTCACCCGATGGGTTCTGAAATAGCAAATTTAGTTTTAAGCCGTTACTTCATACGCGCTCAATGTGAGATGGATGGGTCGAGGTTCGGTACGTTGTAATTTTGTTATTGCAGTTCTGGCACAACGGGGATATTTCAAAGAAGCATACTTCATTAATTATCTTAAGTATTTGCTGTACTGGAAACGGCCCGAATACGCTAGGTTATTTTACGATTTTTTATTCTGAAAATACTATCAATTTTATCCATTAGCCGCAATAATTGTAGCAGTGATTGTCATTCTTATTGTTACATTATTCAGTAATCACTTGTAACGACTGCAGTGTTTAGTAAAAATTGTAACAATGATATTCTCTTCTTGGAGACAATACCAATAAGAGCAATACTAACAGTTATCTTTATCATTTTGATCAGAACTATCCCTTTTTTAAGTGTTTCTTTGCAAATTACGCTGATCGGTTTCATTTTACAGTTTGCTTTTGCTTGCCTACTTAATAGCAAGAATAATAGCTATTACTATTACTATTTTCTTATTTGTACGATAATTACGAATAATGCCAAGAAACAGTTTCAGAGCATTGAAATATCCGCAGTGTTTACATTTTCTGGAGGCAATTCAGCATTCAGAGTTTCGTGAGGCCATAGCGTGTAATGCGAATGCGAAATTTATTGAAGAGCAACAAATATTACAGTGGCAATATTATACGAGGAAAAGGCAACGACTACATGTTAGTTGCTTGCATTTCGTGGTAAATGCTCTCAACGTTATGATCAACTTTTGAATGCAACACCACTTGTATCTTATATCGTCGTAATGACTGCAGTAATTCGATATAGTCATTTCGATTTAACTGATAAATGTGTTTATGATGAAAGTTTATTTTTTGATGTTATTCAGCAGTTTGAGTTATAGCAACAATAATAATACTTGCTGTCTTGAAATGAAAATGAAGTTTCATCAAAAGAAAAATAAAAGAATTACTTCAGATGTACTCGAATGGAACGGTTGAACCAAAAGTTGAAAATAATAATGACTCATCGAATAATAATTAACTATTTGTTGGTAATAGTTTTGATCGACAGTTGTCACTGTGAACAGCAACTGATTCAAGCACCAACAAAATGTGAATCTTGTGTTTTGTTCGTCAGAGAATTTGAAAATCAGTTGTCATCATTGAAGTATCGTGATCAGGTTGGAAAAATTTTAGTTTAATTCGATTTTATTTTTGCAGATTTATTTTTATCGTATCGAGAAACGGCATTAAGTGAGAAATAGTTGATGGTTGTTGTATCATTGTTGTTGTGTTTTCAATTGTAACTAAAATAACAATCGAATTAATCGAGCCATTCAAGATGAACGCTTTGGATCGCAAAATACAATTCATTGAAATATTAGAAGAGCTGTGTAATCACATGCTAGAGTATAAACTGCACAAAGATAAAGAAGGCTTGCAAAGATTCTCAAAAGAGGAAACGTCCACGATGAATACACTCAATAAACTGCATCAGCGAGGTGTTAAGGTGATCAGTTGTTTTCTATTCTTTCAAAAATCATTCTTTCAACAACTGATTCACATAGCAATGACACACAAGCATTCATCGTTAACAGTATTCAAAAAATGACTAAATACCGAGCTACTGCAAACTAATTATTGTTGTAGTTATTCTTGTTTTGTATGTGATCAATAATTATGATTTCCCGTTGAGGTGGAATTGGGTATTCCTCATGAAATGTGGGATAAGCCAGGTGTTGAAATAACCTCATTAAAACAACAATGTGAAAATATTTTGGGGGATTACGATGAAGACATTGAACGTTGGTTTTATTCTGGCCGTAGTCGAATTCCTTTGCAGGTTTTTCATTTTATTTTCTCGTTATTTGTTAAATTCAGTTAAGATGAATGGTCAAGAATGTTCTTTTTTGACGATATGCTTTCATTCATTTATTCATTCACGATGTTTATTTTATGTTGATTGTTTGATGAGTTGAATTTGCATTTTAGAAATACTTATGTGAACAACGAGTGCTGAAAGGGAACGATGTGTCTTGCATTCGTAAAGTTAATTCTGAATTGTGATTGTTGTTCAGTTTAATGGCTATTTGTGATTTTTACTTCTCGTTTTGTTGTTTTGTCTAAACAGATGTCTGTTTATCGGCAGGAAGTGATGATAGGAAGGAACTTGGTGGCGAGATAATTTTTATACGAATTTGTTGATTGTGACTTATTGAATGATCTTATGTGTGTATATCTGCCTGCATCTAATTCCAATGCTTATGAGACTAACCACTCGCTTGACAGTGATAATTCATTCTGAATCGATTATCAAGGAATAAATTATAATTGTTTTGGTCATGCTTCAATCAAGTAACATCTTTTGGATTGTAGCACCCAGTTTTATATTTTAAGAAATACTCGAAAATATTTCAAGTTAGTTATAAAGAATGGTATCTGAAATGGTTACTGGTCGTTTTGTGTATAAAAGAACACTTATGAGGGGATCGAGTAATAAAATTTGTTATGAAAAGGAACAGTATTCGTGTGTAATAAATTGTGAATGGAAGGGGTGAAAATAGGTATGAATGAAGAGTGAATTGCGAAATGGTTTACTTATCGTAAATGTTACGTTGTATGTTGTTATTATTCGAAGATACAATGCGTATACACACAGTGATGTGTGCTTCAATTAAGCATCACGCTAAACTGGTTTTGTGAATTCTGTTTATACATCACTATCTCTAATGATCTGTCCAGTTACCGTTAGTGAATATCGAATGGCCGACATCCGAAAGATTACCGTTGAACGTTTCTTTTTTCAGACAACACACCATAACAAACACTTACTTCTAAATTAATTCAATTTACACCAAACATGTAATTTATCAAAATTCAATCAAACATAATTGAATTTATCTAAAGTAATCAATCAAAAGTTCAAGTGACATCATTTTTTACGTGGTGTAATATCAAACAGTTCATCAGTCAAGCAATAGGTTTAATTTTTTCTAAGACAAAATTTCTAATTTATGAGGTATAATATTTGTTAGTGTCATGTTCCGTCGAATATGTCATTGATTAAGTTGCTTTCCATTGTTTTTTCTTTCACTGAACAATTCATAGAAGAAACACGAACAAACGAACACCTACATAAACAATACACACGTGCAACATTCTGCTATTTCTACTGTCATCGTTTTATTGCCACCGTTTACCGATGTAGCTGTTTACGATTGAATACATAGACTTACTTATGAAAATACGGCAGTTAATTGATCGACTCGTTGTCAATTTCTGGTTATCACATGTTGATCTTTTACAGTTACAAGGTTTTATTATAACTTGTTTTCTCGTCGGTTCAAGTTTCAGAGCATTTCACCTGTACATTGAATATTTGACAGTTTTCCACTTTATCTAATAGTAAGCAATTCAAATAATTATGTAAATTTATATCAACAATAATCTTATTTGTTTTACTCCATTCGACCTGAAACTTAATCTTATCGTAGGCTGTCGTATTGATCTCCTATTTGCGAAAATTGATCTGGCAATAAAATTACGGTAAGTATCTGAAAAACAATATTTTAGCAATATTGGGGATGTCGCTGTCATTGTGTAGAAATTGGCTGGAAGTTTAATAAACTGGTTTTGAAGATTCAGATTAACTCCTTTGAAACGGTAATTACTGACGAAAGTTATGTTCGATCTCATTTTTTAAAATTTCATTTTTGTAAGGTGAAAACGTATATTCACTAATGATCATAATACTAAAAATATGATCATTATCATCTTTGTTTCTGTGAATGTTACTGCCGATCAGTTTTGGTCATTTCAACCTTACCGATGAGGCTGTTATGTATTGCATATGCTGGTACCTTGTGAATAATACACTGGATCAGTATTAGTTGCTGTTTATTCTCGAATAAAAATTTATATTGAATAAAAATTGAGATTAATCGATGACAATGATCAGATATGATAATAGCAAAAAATGAGGTAGTCTTTAACATGATTCATATATTATTTATATAGAGTTATAAAGGCACCGTGCATTCTAATCACTCGGGTTGATGGCTTAAGGGATAGGTTTTTAGTGACGGCAGAGGTTGACACTGTGGACATGAGATTCTTTCCGCTCAGATATCATTGAAAAAATACTTGAAAAAAATTCCTGGTACAGTAAATGCCGCCTCATTTTCGGTTTTATTCATTTTTTTAAAAGTATTTAACACAGTTTTATTTTTCATGCATTTTAAAGAGTTCATTAATTCTCCAAGAAAAAGTGCGCATAAACTCTGTATTCCTCAAAAACTTCGATTTCATTATAGAATATTGCGGGCCGTATTTCCGAAATTGTGTCAAATTTCGATGAGACATATGAGAAAATATTACTTTGCAATTCACTAAATTCTTCATTTTGCATTCGACGGTTATCATTAATGACGTTTGAGCACGTTGAAAGAGATTACTCATGAATTTTGGGTTGCCACAGTGTGAACATATAAGAGTGGTACTTCATATGCATTGGAAAATGCTGCAAGCTGGAAGAGCACTACACAATTGCCTGTACTCAGGACGAATTTCACCGGAAAATTTGGTCACTGTTTTGTGCGAATAGTCTAATGAACGACCCATACACAACAGCGATTTTACAGCCAAAACAACAATTATCTATTGAGTTGATTCACTTGATTTGGTAGCAAACCAACAGCTGCTAGCCCGCCTGGTCCTAATAATGCTGCGTATCGTTTCCATACCATTTCCATATTATTCGTTGTTCTAAAGATTATTTATGAACAAATCAGCCGGTCAGTAACGTAATCAGTTCATGTAATTATCAAGAACTACCAGCAGTCTCTCATGAAACATACTTTCATTTCATTTCGTTGTGCAGTCATTATCTATATTCAAATCACAACCGAATATGATTTTATTCAGTACATTCGTATCGATAAATGGGCATCGATACAGTCCTGCTGGAAGTGATTCACTTGCGATATGCATGACTTCATGACTTCGTTTCAAAAATAACAAAAATTAATGATGAAATTAATAATTAAAAAAAAATGAACCTGTTTGGTCGTCCTTCTCGTAGAGTCCAATTTCTCACTTTCGCATTATTTTTGAGATGACTCAAAAGAAGTTTTGCCTTCGTCAGTTGATTTTCGTCGTTCAAATGGTCCCATTTAAAGTATGACATTGTTGCCTCAACCACCAATCGAATCTGAATTTTTATTTATTGTACATATTTTCCGTTCACACTAAACTTCCAAATAAGTAAGTATGTGTTGAATTAGAAGTGGTCTGATTAAGAAACAATTCGCATTCCGAATATATGCACATTTCTGTGAACGGTTCGTGCGGATCTAAACTTTTCAGTTGATTTCATGATAAATAAACTTCAAGAGTTCATCTCAGAAAATGCATCACTAGATCCTGGATAATAAGATCCATTTCAAGATGGACTGGGCTCTTGAAACAGCGATTGCACTGTTACTCGTGATGAGTGATCGTGTCATGCCCTATTTCGGTCATTTTATGTTGAATTCAGTCTACAAACAACATTTCACAAAATTATAATGATATTGTTCAAGTTTAACTGATCAGTTCAATGATTAAATAATATCGGTATTAACTGGTAATTGGCTTTAGGATTATTCAAACATAGAATTTGATAGATTGTGGTCGCACTGCTGCACTCAGCAATGCGATTTCTATTCATTTATTTAATGTTGCAAATAAAATTACTTTCGGTAACTGTCTTGAGAGTAAGTGAGATGCAGTTTCGCCGTGAAATGTTCTCAGCGATATCTGAACATTCCTGAGTTCATCGTCTGTTACTGACTCGCGTAATATTTGCCATGCAAATACCTTAAAGTTCATCATTTTCATTGCAAATTGATTCATCCATATTCACAGCAAAATGCCCCTTTCACTTCCACCATCCTGTGTTCAGATTGTAGAATGAAATGGAACAATGATAGCAGATGACACGTTCGAAACAAATATCACCACAAAGTAAATTCAGTTGATAAATTCAAGTATTACTATACACAGCTGATATTTCCATTAGGAAGTTATTACGAAAGTTAATAAAAGTGCATACCTTCGGTTGTGTACTTTGAAAACTTCGTGCAGCCTTTTCGGCCGCCCTCCTGACGGCACCCTCTGGAAAACTTCCCTGAGCATGCAGTATTTTAGCTTCCCTTTCCTGCGATTCCTCCTTAAAAATGTAACAATTGATAAAGGGTATTAATAAATGATTCTTTGGAAACGCGTCATTTGAATATGGTTAAAGCTGTGTATGTCAGAGTGATAAAATATTAAATGGAAAATTCTAGTGACATATGAATGAATATAAGTGAACTGCGAAGAAAGTTGATAATGCTGGTTTATTGACATTATTATAAATAGATTGAAAATGAATGAGGAAATTTTGTATAAAAACATTAATTCTTTTGAATTTCGTTAATGCGAGTGTATTCACTACGCAAAAGTTTATGCAAATATAATGGTTAGTTATGTAGTTATTGCACGTGTAAACTGTTGATATCGTATTTTTGTAAAATGTTTGTATTATAGTTTATGAATCGAATCAAATAATGTGTTACATACGGAACTGTCAGCATTCTCTTAATTGAACAAAAATATTCATGTTCTTTTATGTATATATCATCTAAATGATATTTTACTGCTATATCAAAATCATTTGATCTCACGATTCAGTATTTTTTTTCATTTCATTCATTTGATCGATCGATAGAAAGATAAATGTTATGGTAAAAGTGTATATATTTGAGCGGGTAAAAGCATAAGATTTAAGTTTGAAAATAATCATATTAGATTAATAGTGATATACTGAATTGAAAAGGTATTCAATGGTTTTGTGATTATGAGGAATGCAGAAGAGACGGGATTTTCAAGTGAGAGAATGTAACCGAAGAACAGAACAATAAACAATAGACTCTACTGAAAATGAATAATTAAAATGCAACTAATAAACGAACCTCTCCGAGATCATCTTCAAAATCATCAATTTCTTCCTCTTCGCCATCGCTTTCATCTTTTATATTGTCACTTCTCGACGACGACGTTTCAGCTTTAATCTCATCAATTTTCTCCGAAATGCCCGAGGGCATCGAGGTGGGTGGGGTTTGGTGTTGGTTGGCAGAAGGAAGTGATTGTGGTAGCAGTGATGAGTAATCGGAACAGTCGATTGTTTGTGATGTAATAACGGGTAACATTTGGGTGGTGGTGCTGTTCAGGGATATGGGAAATGAAGAAGGTATATTGGTTGGAGTTGTGAGATTAGTGGGAGGGATTGTGGTGGTTGTCGGTGTGTTGTGAGGTAATCGATTCGCAAGAAGTTCGAGAACAAATGACAGTTTGAGGTCGATATCGTTGAGACGTAGATTGATCGTATTAAGGATCGATTTGGAGTCAGTGTCTAGGAAGGAGATATGTGCAGTGGGCATTGTGGAATGTGATGAGGAAGTTGACTGCATTATCGATGAGGTATTATGAATATTATTGCGAACATAAGATGATATTAATAGTAGTTGCAATATGGAGTGAGTGCTGCTGCTGCTGCTGTGGATGATTGTATATTTGGTGGTGGTGGTGTTGATGATGAGGATGATGACTGAATGAGACGGACTGTTTGACTGAATTTGTGTGTTCGACTGTAATTTTGTGATGAGGCAAACACCAAACGAGGGACACAAACGTTCCAAACTGGTCAATCGGGCTGTTTGTGTGCATAACAAATACTCACAAAACTGGTTTTTGCCCATAACACCGCCTATACTAATAATCATCACACGTTTTTCTAAGCCTTTTACTTGTTTCTTTTTTTTCGATTTTTGTTTTATTCACCTTTGTTCAAACTCTTTATTCGTTCATCTTTCAACTTTTACCTGTTGTTCAAACTCATCAATGATATTCAGAGCTATTCAGTGCAATCAAGAATAAATCACTCTTTCCACTCGCAATTAGTGTTAATAATCTGAGTGGTGCTTTGGCAGTAAGCCCGATGACTATTTGCACTTTACGTGAACGTGTTTTTGTTGACTTAAAAGCCACAAATAATAGCAGATCGTTGAATTGTGAATGTTAAGTGATCAGAATATAAATACTGTTTCTGATTATCTTCCTTCACATTATTACGCAATTGTGTGTGTGCTTTGTTATTTGATTTTATCGCTGAGCTTTTATGAAGCTATCTTGATGCGCTTATAATGAACACTTGAACATTTATTTGATGAATATCATCACTATACACCACATTATACGATACCAATCAAAAAACATGGCTCAATTAAAAAGCCTAAGAATCACGACTCACTGACGTGTTTCAGCTCAGCACAAGTTTCGTTCATTTTCAAACTGTTCGAAAGTTCATAATTTCATCACGTTGAAAACTTGATCTGGGATTTGCACAGCCAATACGATTGCAAACTCGTGTACAGATTGGATCAGAGTTCTGCATAAAATTGAAATCGATGAGATCAGCGGGCAGTAACTGAAAAATAAGTTGAATAAGATAACGAATCGAACAGAATGCCTTTGCAATGGATTAATAATTCGGCGAGAATGAATATTGTGTCATCGGCAAAGTGAAATGAACCAATTAATAACACCACTAGCGATGTACTTTGTCTTGTCAACTGCAATAAAATATTAAACTCTAAATGTGTTATAACGGGTTTTCACAAGGTTCTATACTATAATATAATACGTATAAAATAAAAGTTAATCTTATGAAGTATAATGGTTATGGTATACGTATAACATCTATGAATGCATAAATTTATAAGTGCTTCGCAAAAATCAGGTTATAGAGGAGGTATTGAAAATTAAAAAATAACAACAAAATTTTCGGAATGAGAAGAAAGTATGAAAGAGAAATGAATATAACCTTGAAAAGGTTAAACATTTTCAAGAAACGATTTTAATGAAACACAATGCATGCATACTACAATGTGTCTTTCGCTAATACTCAATTCAATTCGTTCATGTTTTGCACTTTAAACGCAGAACATTCTTTCTCATTTCATTTGCGAAACTCTTCGCATACAAATTTTTACCTATTAATAAAGTTTCCATACAGAATGAACATTCTTTTAAAACATTACATTGCAGTATTTTGTATTGATTCATAACCAATAAAACTACCGACATCACGACAGAATAACGTTTTGATTGTATCAATTCCAGTTATTTTTGGATTTAAACCATTTTAAACTGTAATATCAGAAACTTTGAGTTAATCGTCAATATTTCTTCATATGGATGCCATGGAATTGGTGTTTCTCTTATCACTAGTCAATGAAATTAAGCAAGATACTCAAACAACCTGCGAATCTTACACAACGATTCGGCGTTAGGTAAATGTTTTTGTTACATAATTCTGATGTCCACCAGGACTGGGAAAAGTCGTTCGAGCCTTGAATGCTCAAAAAGTAATTTCAAAACACCAAGTTGTTGAGCGGTTTATTTAGTAATGAAAAAAATCCCTGTTTGATAAAAAGTTTAGCATGTAGGGAAGAAAGGAACCGTTCATCCAGCATATTGAAGTCAATAAGAGATTCCGTTCTGCCGTGAACGAGGGGAAGAGAGCAGTATCCCGAAAATGGTCCCGAAATCCAACGGAGGGTAGCGTGAGCTCTGCTTCCTAGTAAGAACGCAACTTCATCACCCACACTACAATGAAGAGAATTTAGCAGAAACCCTGAACGCAACTGAGCTAAGCAAGGATATCGCTCTCATTTTCCACCCTAAACTCATCACCTAGGGATTAGGCTTAGGCTACGATTCAGGTTTAGATTTACGCCCAAGCTCATTCCAGACCTAGTGCCGATTTACCCGATCTTCAGATGGAATCACTTCAGGTCTGGGTTGAAGCTCGCTCGAGCTTGGACTTCGACTTAATGCGCAGTTCAACCTTTTGGTTAATTTACTCACTCACAATTTTGAGCGGGTGGTTGCTGAGGTAGATGAATGTGTGCGAGATTTAGGTGAAACAAATTCTAGATAAGGACAAGCTTACAAAGAAAATGACGCGAATGTTGAAAGAAAGCTGTTTGCGAGCGTTAAGATCCTATACTATGATATCGGCTGTGGCTCCATCCACATTACCTCTGCCATTATCACTGAAAATTTGCGGGACACCACGCCACTCAATTCAATTGTAGGCTGCCTTGCACTGCTGAAGTGTAGGCATATCTTGTCGCAAGCAATTTACTTCGACAAAATGAAACAAAAAACCTCTGTTAGTGTTCGGAATAGGGTTCCTCTTGCAAGAGGGGGAATCCTCGAATGGAACTCCCCGTGGCAGCCCTCACTGTTTATTTGTAACTTGGGAAATACAACTTTTTGAAGTTTCCGAAGCATTTTTCGATCATGGTAAACCCCGGGTATCTGCGATAGAGCATTCAGATATTTCCATCGGAGAACGACAAGAAGTCATCGTAAGGGGATAACAAATCTGATTGATGCATCATCGCGACCTGCACCTTGGAGTAGTACCACACGTTACACCGAAATCGCCTGAAATGATCAACGAGTCGTCAGGATCTGTCGAGTTTAGGATTGTTATGGCAGCAACTGTTGCAGTTTTGTGACGATAAGTTTGAGTGGATTCAAGTACAGTGTAGGTTCTAGGATTGTTTACATCGCAGTTGGAGACTTAGAACTTGAAATTCAAAGGCTTCTTGAAGTAATGATGTGAGAAGGCATTCAGAAAGTTTACTAATGCAAAACGGTGTTAGTGATTCAGCAAAATGTAACTGAAATGAGTAATCATGAATTGAGGAACATATCATGGGAAGATCGCACACATAACATAAGCATAGTGAGACAGTTGTCGAGCAATGAATTAGCTTCTTTCTAAGAGCATGATGATATGACAAAAGAACAAGAATTCTCGAATAAGGTGATAGATCCTCTCGGAAGGAGACGGAGTTTATGAAAGACATTCAATCATTTAGCATAGGATAGGAATTGCAAAGCAAGTTGGGCATTCGTGGTATGGCGTGTAATGCATGTTAGCGTAAATCCTACGATGAGGTCAGTAGGTTATAATGAGCGTCACTGTTTGAGATTTAGTAATATGCACAGAAAAGGTTGCTGTCTGTGACTTATGTTCAATTTTTTTCTTCTGTGGAGAGCATGCAACTTCGGAAAAACCCTCTGCATTTCCCTTCAGCAGCCGTGAGTCATGCTTCGTATCGAAATCTTCAATAGTATTCAGTCAGCGCTTCTGAATGTTCGTGCATGCTCTTCTTTCCTACTATCTAAGTGAGGATATTCGTGAATAACCACGCAAGGACGGTGGCAACTGCAATGGTAAGTGCTCAAGTACATGGTAAATGTAACGGTAATGTACATGGCAACAGTAATGGTAAATGTACATGCATGCTCCTGTTTCCAACTGTAATGCTTAAGCAGAACGTCATTTCATTCACTTCTCTAGTAGAAGCTTTTGGAATCTCAGGTCACTCCACCCAGCAGCCAGTAGAAACACATAATTTCTCGACAATGCGGATTTTGAAATCGTAATAGATATGTATGGTCAGGGTTCTGTGAAGTTTTTAATGAGATGATTTTTTGCGATAAGATAGGTACCAATCGGTTCAGCTTGACGAGTGTACGAAGAAAAGTATAGAATTATGGCTGCGTGAGATAAGTGAGGTCAGAAAAACCCTCCAAAAGAACAGTGGAACACAATGTTGTAATTGTTTCGTTTTTTTGGTTTTTTCTGAGAAATTGGACGGAAGAATTCGCTATGATGGCGCCTAGAAATCGGGTAGTGACACATTTTGCGATCAGAACAACTAGTGAGTTTATTCATATTTCACTGCGTGCAGTGCCTCATTCCAACTCGATTGATGCCAAATTTGTGATACTTTAAAAAATAAATCCATTGGCCGAAAATTCTGAAATGACGATTTTCGCGGTTTTTAAGTTTCTGTTGGTAGATCGGAGTTCTCCTTGTGATATTGTTGTTCAGACAGCCAAAGCCATTTTAAAACCGTTCTGAGCGTCTCAAAATGTTTATCCTAAGCTGAGATATGATATGTCGAAATTGCGGATTTTGAGATAGTAAAGGGTTATTAGGTAAGGATTTTTGTGAGATTTTTAGCGGAGAAGTTTTTTGCTCCTTTTTCGATAATTTTGATATTTTATTTCCATGTAACACCACACAAGTTATTACTATTCATCTTTATTTATTAAAAATCTTTCATAATACTCATTTACATCATTACTGTCTACAACATTACTTTCATAATATATTGTAACATTTTTTCAAATGCATAATAACCATCACGAATTATTTCAAATTAAATATACACGATTTAAACTCACAACAATAAAAAATACCAATGAGCATTGCATGAAAACATGATAGTATTATGAAAAATCTGTAAACAAAAGTAAATATCACAGAAAATAAAACAAGAGGTAAGGGAACATAATGATACTTCATAATGAATGTAAGTCGAAGTAATTACAATTTGATTCAATTGAAAGAAAGAAATAAAGAAAGATTAAATTATACTAATCGAGAGATCTGCGATTACCTTCTGTGCTTGTAGAAAATTCAATTCTCCTTCCAATTGACCACTTGGCATTGACCGATCAAATTTCTGTTCCAGCACTTTTTCCATTTCAATCGCTTGCAAAGGCATTATTTCTCCTCATGAAGGTTCTTTTTAAGTTACAATCTCGAAAACTAAATGATGAATTTTCCTGAAACCTTCTGTGCTTGTAGAGAATTCAATTTGGAATCAAACGCGAAGGTTGTGCTACGACGATTTCTCGTTATTAGGTTTCACGGCTACATTCATTCCGTTCGTTTTGTGCGCTTTTACGAAGCGTTTTCCTCTCCTTCTCTCACCTTTGAACATTCGGGACCGCGCGCGTACGAAAGTGCAATTTGGCTTCTTTTACCGCAACCTCAGGAGCGTTTGCATGGTGAAGTGCGACGACGTCTTCAGATTTAATTCTTACTGCTGCTTTTCGGGAATGAAACTTTGTTGAGTTCTAATCTTTTGCTTTTTAATTTCAAAGCTGAAGATGTTTTGAGCAGGGCTTGGTGAAATAGCTGAATTTCATTCTCTAATAATGATTAGATCGCATGATTTTGTTTGTTTCAGAGTTACGTTCAAACTGTTTATGTTGTAGTAAAGTTTAAATGTAAAGTTAATGATTTATGTTTAAGTGATCAGAGTGGCGATGTCGAACAAGAAACGAAGTCGAGTTAAGAATGAGGATGACTTCGATCCAAGTAGTTGGGAGTGTACAGTTTGCACATTCAGAAATCGAATTGAAGCATTCAAATGTGAAATGTGTGATACAAGGTTAATGCTTTTGCACGGCACTCAAATTAGTTTATTGTGAACTGTTCACGATGCTATTCAGCTGTTTATGTCTAATGCAGTAGTGAAAAGTGGTATTTGCTTATAGGAAAGGTACTTCTACAAGAAAGCCTCGGTTGAATCAGAATGTGGTACAGCATCATACTGTTGTTCAGAATTTCGTTGTGCAGCAAAGTTTGGCTGAAAAACCACGGTAATGTTCACTGAAACAATTGTTTAGGTACTACTCACTACTGAAATTGCGAAAGAACTGATACTTTCAGTTTATTGACTAGTTATCTTTTGAAATCAAGCTGAGTTGTGGGTCTGCACTCAGAGCTGCGAGCTTGCAGTCTGGGAGGAGACTGCTGTTGCTGTTGTTTGAGTTCGTTCCGAATGATTAGTTCCACGGAAGTTTTGCAGTGTAATTAAGAAGATCCACATTGCAGGCGTAAAATAGGCCGTCCGCTGGTCAATTCCTCATCGAATTCACGCCATTCGCCCGAAAGCACCTCATCAGGTTCAGCCGTCACTAAAACAGCGACACGTAGCAAAAGTAGTAATAGAAAGGTTGGGCATCGATTTATGGTATATCGTTGGTGCCATCGTCAGTCATATCTTGTAACAGATTTCAGCAGTTTTATTATCATATCAGAACGTAAAGCTGAGCGTCATGAACCGTTTTCGTTGAGGAGCGGTGAATGAAACTGCAGCTATAATGAACAAAAAATTCAGGTGGTTCCCTTGAGAGATTCGTTGATTATTCGATCGTCAGCGAAGAAGCATTTGATAACGATAAAAGGCGTCACTGCAACGATAATTGAGTTTAAACCACGAATTGGATCCGATAGCAGTGATAGAAAACCTAATGGAACCCGAAGTAATAGTCATAAAGCCAACACACCACCGTCCAAAGATACGTCAACCTGATAGTAGCAACGGTCGTTTAGATTTGCACATGTATAGATACATTTTATAATTTATTGTTTCATCGTAAATTAGATGAGTTTATATGTTTTGGTGTATTCATCGCGTGGAATAATGTACAACTAATTCCTGTATTCTTTGATATGGCTGAATGTAAGTGCCAATGGAAAATTAAAATTGAAATTATGGATTGCTGTATTCTTGTTTTTCTAAATCCAGATCTCATCCACGCTCACCATTACTAATTCGTCGGGAAATGAAAGGCGAAAGCAACATTGTGGGCTTACATTTTCGTGCAATTTAGACTCATGAGTTGGAGTATAAAGTTGTAATCAACTGATTCTGAACTGTTAAAAATTACCTCACTAAATGCGTATTTCGTCAATTTTCTTTACGGATTCACTTTCATGTTTTATCGTTTGCATTCATATGGTTTATTTAGAGTTGTTATTACTACATATTCAGATCGTATTTAAGAAACTTGCTGATGCTTTTATGTTCTTTAAAGATTTGAAAAGATATCTTACTAAACTACACTGCCCGACAAATAATTTTTATTTCGATTTCGACGAGGTGCATTTCAATTTCTAGTACAGTTTTTGAGCGAGTAACGGAAGCGAGATTCATTTCTCATTTCGTGGTCGTTTTTTTTTGGAAAAATTGACTATGAAATGAGGAGAAGTACGAATGTATATTTTTATAAACGCATCTTTTTCGACAGTGGCAATGTGTTGAAGTTTATTTCAGAATACACGGAACAAACAAACAAAACTGTTAACAAGAATATGAATAAGAGATAATTTGACAGCAATGTAAAAGTAACAAAGAGTATTATGGTTAACAAATGATCAAAACTGAACACAATGTAATTTTCACAACCCATAAGAACACTATAGAAAGGTTGCATTTAACAACAGTATAACAACGAATTGTCAAGTTTTTTTTTTCAAAAACAACAAATCATTATGTCTTTGTTAATATTCCACTTTCTACACACAAAGTCACCGGTTCTTTGAGTAAGAATAGTAACGGAGAAATGAGTAAAAATTCTTTGAAATCATAAAATCCAACAAAACAATACATCTGATCGTGAGTAGATCCAACGCAAAAAAGAACTTTTCCAACCATATTATAAGAAAATGCACATATATTAATGAACTAGTAGAGATAAAAACAAAATTTAGATCAACAATGAACCGTTTGGCATTTTACTACTATTATGGATCTACCACATCGGACCGCTACGTGCTGGCTCACCCCATTCACGAGCGCTGTATCGCGACTGTCGACCTTCATACTGATCGTTATAAAACTACAAAAATTTTCGTTAATTCTCCACTCATGTACAATTATTACTGTTGCATAGCAATGACACAACAACAGTAATTGTAAATCCAAAATCATCATCCCAAGAAATCAAACATCCCTTATTCTGATTAAATGTTGTTGAGTTGAACGTCGACGACATTCGTACAACACTAATAGTGTCGATTTTTCTTAAGCGCAACATTTCTTTGGTTTCGTTTAATCCTTCTCTCTACAGGATTCACTTGGGCAATACTACTTCTGGATTAGCTAAAGCAAATTTCTTAAGTTGACAACAACGAATGAGAATGATACAAAGGAACGCTGCTAAGAAAAACATTTTCACGAGAAGTGATGTACTCCAACGCCGCATGTGCTCTTGAACGGTCATTCTGACTGCTAAGAATTGATACTATCGATGAAAATAAAGAATCAACGGAAAATAAATATACCTGTTGACCGCCGAAACCATATCCAACGTAGTCGTCGTCTGTAAAATTCAATTTATTCATACATAGATTTATATACACATTTTCGAACGCAAAACGAAACTGACCAAAATAATCCATGAATTTTTTTCAAAATGAACCAAACGCTGGTCTATTATAAATAGATACAATATGCAAAACTGAACGAAAGTAAGAGAATGGCAATAAACGAAACCATCTGCAAATGAAGTATAACGTCCGAAGGGACCACGGCCTGATGGACCTGTGCCTCCAACCAATCGGAATGTAGTGTATTTGGTTGGATAAGGTACACTTGTACCTGGGAACAGCTCAATATATCTGCAATTCGATTCATTTGAAGTTGTCAACTTTTTATATAATTTTGCAATAACAATAAAAATAGCAACAATGACAATAACAGTATTGGTGATACCTCGATCCAATGTTATTCTTATTTCTTGAGAGAGCATCGTGTGCTTCAGCCATCGTAGAGAATAAAACAATGCCATCGCCGGACAATCTTCGGTCTTCATTATAACCGAGCTTTATTTCAACACAATTCAATGGCTTAAAAAATTGCTCGATATCGATTGCAGTGACGTTATAAGGTAATCCTTAATTGCACATTCGTTTATTCATACAGACAAACAATGCGTTAATGTTAATACAATGATAACAACAACCTCGCATATAAACTTTAGCAGCAGCATCGTAATCGAACTCATCGAAATCATTCGGTTCGTATCGATGATGTGCATAACGACGGTCGTACGGCGAATGTCGAACGTAATTCATTCCGCCCCGCAGCAGTGCTCCACCGAAACGATTCATATAACCGCCACTGTATTCATTAATCATTTATTCTTACGAGTCAGTCTTAGTACTAGTTCAGCTTTTATGGTCGCTTCTCAGAGAACGTACTACGAAGATCGCCTGTCAATAACATGTGCACTCAACACGATCACGAGACTTATTTAAAATCAAGTGAATCGCACAAATTAAAAAAACATCATGCTTTGAAAATAAAATGAAATAGTTACCCATAACGAAGTTCAGGAGCAAGATTGAGACCACGCAATGGAACTGGACCACTCAGTGGTGGAGGTATTCCTCGTGACGTATAATAACTATTGTCCATCTCTTCATCCGAACTTCGAAATACTTCAATATATCTGAATTAATTTAATTCATTGATCATGAGTAACATAACCTAAATCTGAATTTCATTGATCCATATGATTAATGAACATAAGTAGCATAATCGTCACAGCATCTGAAATAATGTTGATACATTCTTTCAATGGATTTGGATTTGTCATCTCAGTATAAAAAATAAACTATGTGCATGACGAAGACATCAGTTTTGTTTATTATTAAGTGAACTGTGATGTATAAAATTCAATTCGAATAGACTATCTGATAGAACACACCTGAATAATATATAACTCTGCGAATAAATAGAAGAGAACTACTGCACCACAATGTTATTGCAATCAAAATGAGGAGAATATCAAAATAAGGCAACAAGCACACACGACAATAAAATATTACATTCAATCAGTGGAGCATCACATAAGTACTGATATGTGTTATAATCAACAATAATAGTGACAGTGGTAATGATAATGGAATGAATCAATGCGACATGAATCTAATAATCCCCTAAAAACCAAGCCCATACCTCGTGCCCATGTTGTTTCTGCTCCTTTCGAGAGCCAGTTCAGCATGTTCTTTGGTTGCCAACCGAACGAAAGCCTCCCCTGAAGGACGACCCCCCTGCTCCTTGTCGATTACAACGTCACATACATCCAACCCTATATAGTCGTGCCCAGTTATATTATATTCATACCACACCAAACCACTTATCTACCTACATCTATTCACTACCTACCTCTACTTGTTTTCTTTTCTGATATGGTGGGATTCATTCATCGTTTTTATTTGAGTATTCAATTCGCTTACCATCGCAGATTGATTTTATTTCATTTAGTATATTATTATAGCATCTAAATTAATCTTGTTATATATTATATCAATAATGGATACAATATAACAATGAAAATTATATTATATTGCACAGACATTGAGGATATTGTAACATGGCATAATAGTAGATAATATATTGTTCACTATAGGTGAATGAGACGATAATGATGAAAGCAGAGTACCTTTGAAGAAACTTTTGATATCATCGACAGTAGCGCTATAAGGAAGTCCTCTGAGACGAACCACAAAATTACTTGCGTACCTACTTTCGGGTTCACCTTTTCTTCGAATGATACCATGGTGAATCATCATTGATAGCTCACTTTGAGGTACCGCGAACACTTCAATTACATAATACATTATCAAGCACAAATGAAAAACGATAACAAGCAACCTTCAATATATCGTCCGCTGATTTCGTTTCTGTCGAGTTTGAGTGCTTCTTTAACGTCATCAACGTCACCTAATTCAACATAGCACTCGCCACTTGCACGTCCTGATGGGGTCAGTGTAAATGTTATCGACTCTGCTGCTATCCCTTCAATAATAACGATAATAACCTGACGGCGCGCTATTCACTAATTAGGGCTAATCCGTACCTCTGGTGGACACCAATCATAATAACAATGATAATCAATTACATTCTCCAGAAAACGAAACAAATTATCCTCATTTTACTACAGTAATTTGGATAAAACCAGAAGAACTAAACAATGATATCCCATTACACACATTCTTCATCAGTTTTTTGTTCATAAATTTTGAACAATAGGAACATTTATATGAGAAATTGGTTGGAGGAGTATTTTCGTCACGCTTCTCACAATAAATGGAGGCATTGTACGTTGCTGGAGTCATCTTTCATTGCTGGGCATTATCATCCCCTCGCAAACCTCTCTTTCCGTTTCTCATCTCAGTACTAGCATCAAATTAAAGTAATAATACTCTTATCTGAAAGAAGCGACGTAAAAAGTACCTTGCAGAAACTCACGAACATCCGCTTCTTTAGCGGCAAATGGAAGGCCACGCAGTCTGATAAAAGTTGTCTCCAAGTTCATTCCTATCCTCTTTCCAACTTTCCAAAACATAACCGAATTGTATTTTATTGGTGCATTAAATTATAACGAATGAATCGATTCAGTTAATAAAACGATGAAACAGAGTAATGCCATTTAGGGCGCATTCATGGCAAATTCGCTCAACGGAAGAAAACATTAAAATTTCCGAGTAATAAATCACAAAAGCTGACACTACCCTCTGCAATTTCTATTTAGCTTTTGAGGTTCAAAAATTTTATTACAGTTACTTTGACAGATCCGAATTTGAGAGGATCAAACATTGAAATTAGACAGGTGATGATTTATAGATATTTCTCTTCTTTCAATATTATTTTGACGACCTATTAGCAAGGTTCACACTTACTATGAAATATCGCCGCAATATTTTTTCAATTGGGTAATTATAAAGCGGAGACTGAGTATGATTCACACCCAGACGATCGAGCGACAACATTCTTGCACAAAAAGGGGATGAACCATAAAAATAGGTCTTAGAACGTTCTATGATAGAGTGTCATTTGTATGTACTTTGTGCTGCAAACGAAATTCATAATTTCGTACTGAATAACTCCAATAACGAACTGTTCGTTCGTTCTAAAGGTATACCACACACTTCGCCAAGTACGAACGGACTGACAGTTCGCCAAGTGACGGAAGTGGGATTTCCGTTTGATATATGTTCAGAAATGTGAATTTCTTACCTACTCAACGGGAATAAATTCGGGTAAATCATACATCATTTTGAAGCGCATATCCAGGACAAAAAAACACAGCTGATAGATTTACCAGTGATCGACATCTGCTTGAGATTTTCAATTTCGCCGTAAGGGCAAAAATGCAACAGATACTTTCAATTGATACCCATCCGACAGGAAAAATTTTAAATAACGATATATTCCATGTTGTAGCCGAGATTGAGTACAACAGAAATCTGTTTTAGATTCTGTCGCCAGTTGTTAAGTCAAGCGAGTTATGACGCTCGGCGTGAGCAATAGTGATGCTCATTGATAACAATTGGCATGCATATAGTACTCTCTCACTGACTATAAATATAAACCGACTATAATGCAACCGATACTCTTCTGAAAATGTAACACGGGTGAACTTCGAGATTGACTACTATTCATTTCAACAATAATATCCTTGCAGAAATGAACAGAAAGGGAAACATCCAATTGAAGGAGATAAATGAAATCAAAAAATCGCACGGTATGATGAAACAGTGGAATGCAATGATTTGATAATGAAATACAAACGACAAACAAATTGCTGAGTTCAAGTAAAATCTGTTTCACTATTTTCAACGCTGCAATCAAAAACCTGCAACGCCGCAAAATGAAACAGGGGCCATATATCCGTGACCTCAAACCTGATGTTGATGTTCGAAAAGAGATGTCTGAGATTTATGAAAGAATGAGATTCTTTCCAGTGTTTCAGCACACCATGCGATTTTTTGATTTCATCATTGTTACTCTGAATTGGATTTTTTTTGTAGCTTTTCGTATTGTATGACCTCAGTATGAGCTTCCAGTTGAATTTAGCATTGAAGAGATCGAAACAGTTTTTATTTGAATTCAGTATTTTGTCGTTTGTGTTTCAGTATCAAATATTTGGATTTCACTGTTTTATCACACCATGCGATTTCTTGATTTCATCACTGCGAATTTTACTATAAATTCAATTTCAATTTTTATTACTTTTTAAAAGTGTACACTGTTATTATAAATAATAAGACGGTTTGTATAAAAACATATCTGTTATTATAAGTAATAAGACGGTTTATATTTATAGTCAGTGAGAGAGTACTATATACATGCCAATTGTTATTACTGGGTATCACCATTGCTCACGCCGAGCGTCATAACATTCTTAACTTAACAATTGGCGAAAAAATCTAAAACAGATTTCTGTTGCACTTAATCTCGGCTACAACATGGTATATATCATGATTAAAAATTTTTCCTGTCGGGTGGGTACCAATTGAAAGTATCTGTTGCATTTTTGCCCTTAAGGCGAAATCGAAAATCTCAAGCAGATGTCGATCACTGGTAAATCTATCAGTTAAGTTTTCTTGTCCTGGATGTGCGCTACAAAATGATATATGATTTACCCGGATTTATTCCCGTTGAATAGGTAAGAAATTCACATTTCTGAACATATATCAAATGAAAATCCCACTTCCGTCACTTGGCGAACTGTCAGTTCGTTCATACTTGGCGAAGTGTCACTATCCCGTTCAAAATCTCACATGATGGTCCGTTATCTTGCATTTTGATCACATTGATCACATTTGATCACATTCAATAGTAAAGAAATAATTAGATACAAGCCAAATCGTAGCCCCGCTCAGACTCAGCAACCAAGTATTGCTCAAAGCCGAGTGGTGTACCAATGTCATTTTTATTTTCAACGGTATAAATTCTTGATTTGATAGTTCGGTGTTACTTAATAACCCAGTTCTCGTCTCTCCTCTCCAAACACCATGCAAGGGCTCACCAGTCATTGCAAAACAGGAAAAATAAATGTGCGGTCATCAAATGTTCTAGATCCACAGTTTAAAAAAATGCCCCAACTGCTATGTTCAAAGCGACTCAAATGCGAGTGGTCGATTGTCGGTTTTCTTCGTAAGCCGAGAGTACGGAGATGAATTTTTTCCCGTACTCTTGTTCATCGGAACAACCTGGAGTCGGTCACCTGCATGACTACCATCTACGCTTGTTAGCGCATTAAAAAAAACGAAAAGCTTCCGGTATATAACACTGTCACAGCTTTCAGATCTTTCATATCAGACACACTTAAATCGATACATTGAAAGAGCACTTCGTAGAAAAACGATTGGACTGAAGAGGATTGTTTCAGAAGGAATGTTATCTTTTCGTGATTTGCTAGGGAATGACAGTGATCTGGAAATTGATGAAGCAGAAGCGAATCAGAAGTGAGTCGATTCTTTATTTCGGTTTACGTTCAGAATCGCAGTTGCTTTTGATTGATTGGTATTTTTTGAGGATTTGTGTCAAGTGTTTATCTGTGTTTGTAAGAAACCAAATTGATATTCAACAATCTTCAGTGAGGTGTTATATGAATCATAAGTGGCATCGGTAATTATCAAAATATGTTCATGTACGGTTACTCAAAACACGACAAAAAAGTGTTCTCATGTATCTTTGAACTGCGATTATATTGGTAATTTCTTCAGTGATCCAGCGGAAGATGAAACAGTGATCAAGCAAGCGAACAAAATTAGTGTGGCGTCATCAGAAGTGTCTCAACTGGTGCAGCTAAGCTCGAGTTAGTTTATTTTTGAAAGGAATGAATGAGATTGAAAGCTTTATTCTGATCGGTCATCCTGCCTCATCGAATATCCGAATAATGTTATAACTCCAAAAAATCAAAATCGTTGTTGATATCAAGCGCATTTTCATATTACGACAGCTGACGTACTAATTCATGTGTCAGTGAATGAAACGATATCAAATTTCGTCGAAGGAGATGTGAGAGATGTTTAAAAAAGTGATTGCACTTAATGCAGGCTTATTTTGCATTTCAGGTCACATATTCGAAATGGTCTCTGGCATGATCAGCTCTTTGGAGAAAAGTGGCGAAGGAGATTTAGCAAAAGCATTGGATACTATTTCGATTTCAGTGTCGACTGCTTTGAAGAGGCTCAACGAAGCAGTCATTAGGAAGGGTAAATTTAAAAAATTGTCATAAAAGATGCACTTTTCAATTCAGATTCATATATCACAAGTTGACTGATTGAAGTTGATAGCAAATGAAGTGAAATATATGGGTTTTTGTAATTGGAATATGAATGAAAGAAATGCTTGATCATATTTTTAACATGGTGTAAATGTAATCAAAATTTCAGTCAAACCATATTGTAATGATTTTCCATATAGTTGACGTGAACAAAAAATCATTTCTCATATGAACAGGTCCAGTTGTTGCAATGTTCACAAGTACGCATCAGAATGAAGCAAATGAAACGGAAATATTTGCAGAATCGGTGTGTATTAATCGATTCATATTAAATACTGGAAAAGTGTTTTGTCATGATGATGTAAAATATCAATGCTTTTCGCGCTGTATGAATGTAATCAAACAATTAATGGAGGATGTTAAACGGTTAGTATCTGGTTCCGATAATACGATTTCTGCAAATGGTATTCGTAAGCTTCCATCAGAACAAATCAAAAAGGTTAGCATAGCTCTTCAAGTTATTTATTGCTTTATCGCTTCACGCATTTTTCCATTTCCGATGACATCAGTCGCTTCTATCGTTTTCTTGTTGATAGATCCTTTTCATTGCCATTCAACGCTTAGATTCATGAGATTTGACAATTTGAGCAAGTGAGAAGGTTTCTATCATTGAAATACCAAGTCCCTGTCTTGCAAGATCTGCACTGGTTATTTGCTTTCTTTATGGATATCTTCTTTTCACTAATTGCTTTAACCTGTTTTTAAAAATAATTCATTTTAAAGATGAAAAAGCGGAACAGACTGAGACGACTGGAATCAAAATACCGGGCAAAAGCAAAGAAGACTGAGAGTCGTGTGAATGGGTCGGAAAAAAGTGTTTGGAATCAATGGGAAGAAAATGTGGAAAAAAAAGAATCAGAAAGCAAGGTGACTAAATGATTTGTAAATCGTGATTTTTAGTAGTTTCACGGTGTAAATTTGCATTGCGTTCGGTATAAACCGTTAAGCAAGAAGGAAATCTGCACGCGAAATAGTAGGAACGTTGGAGAGAA
Organism: Anisakis pegreffii; assembly: GCA_035041965.1. NCBI lineage: Eukaryota > Metazoa > Nematoda > Chromadorea > Rhabditida > Anisakidae > Anisakis > Anisakis pegreffii. The sequence continues at coordinate 84,960 of JAPYMA010000637.1, read as the reverse complement.
TCAATCAGCTGATATCCACAAACGATGGTGGATGAATATGTATGTATCGCAATGAGTATATTCAGTTTGAGTTAGTGATGTGAATATGGGACTGCAATGAAGAATTGAATGATTCATTTAGATATGGAAACGTGGGAAGGATCTGTCTGAGAACGTTCCATCAACCTCGAACTTCATTTCCGAACAATGCAGTCGAATAACTACTCAAACCACTGAGTCAGTCCGGCGCTCCACTTCATTTGGTGAGTATGAAACAGAATTTGATCTTCATAAGTTTCATGTGCATGTTTTTTTGACATTCAACAGTTAATCTCACTATTATGCTAATGACTTGGTGCGTTAATGACTTCAAAGTAAGATGTATTATTTCATTTCTTTTTTATTAGTCACTCCGTTTTCCTCAGTTGAAATTCGTTCAATTCACGTTGAACAACTGTAGTCAATATGTCACACCATCACAGGTAGTTGAAATTTGAGTGATAAAAAAAAATTGACGTTATTATATGCTCACTTGATTTATGTCTAGCAAAATCACGAGAAAAAGAATTGAATGAGGAAGAGGACCGGAAGAATCTGTTCTCAGATAACGCGGAATTGAACAGTGGTGAAACATCAAATGCAGGCGGAATTGCAAGAGAACAGTCCATGAATGCGCAAAATAATGCTCGTAATTGTACTGATACTCCGCATGCATCAGGACCATCATTCGATAGTAATACTATGAATACGGTTATCGATCAACAGCCATCTTTCATTCAGGTTATTTTTGATTCCATTTGCCGAAGTCATCTCGTTAGTATGCCACCAGTTTCCATCGATTTAAATGTTTGAAGTTGTATAGATTCGTCGTTATCTCTATTCTTTTATAGGCACACAAATGGCAGTGAATGTGTCGTGCAACTTTAATGATTGACTGACTGACCCAATAATTTTCAGCTGCAGAATCCATCATCTGCTGACACATCAGTCTCATCTACTTTCTCAAAGCTAAGGAATGATTTACTTGAGAACCTGCCTGCTCATTCAAGATCACCATTCAAACCTCCCTGTGCGTTAATTAGTCATCAGCAAGCAACATCTAGTCGAAAAATAACATTCAATCCGCGTAAGTTGGCATTCTCGTTCATTATTCCCTCATCATTGTTTTTTTTGACATTACGAAAGTTCATCTGCCAAGATAGCGGAAACGACTGTTTAGTCAGTTCAGTCATTGTTCAAACTTGTTTTTAATTTTTTAAAATTCTATGTCTTAATTTTAATAATTTTAATTTTCACGATAATTTCGAAATGCAGAGTTTCCTCGGAACTTCAGGTAGCGCATTGTTCTCTTTATAAATGCACTGTTCCGAAGAAGTTGGTGCTTTTTCCAGTATATCTACTAGCAACGCTAATGTATCTATTAGTATATACGTATTGATCAGCAATCGTTGGTATCAAACGGTGATAAAATATTGCTGATAATAGTAATGTTGTTTTATGAAATTTAAGCACTGTCGGAAGAATTGAATGGGGAAGGAAATAAGCACAGAATCTGTATGGCTATAAAGAAGACGAAAGCAGCTAAATTGAAGACAATAGGAACTCCTGCTGAACAATTGATGGATATAGACAGTAATGAAGATGATGGTTTGGTTGATGAATTGGTATCGGGTTCAAGTTCTTGTGCAGCTGAAAGTGTTCCAGTATCGTCGAGGAATCAATGTATGAATACTGTCATGGAGCAGCAGTCTTTTGCGACCAATGTATGCTATTTGCTGACTTTACTCACTTTATTTATCGTCATTTTGCCCTTTATGCTTTCCAGTTGCAGTGGTCACCATAGCAAAAAACGATATCCATACCAGAGCGAATCTTATACAGTTTTGATTTGGGTTTACTTCGCCTATTTTTTCGTCATTGTTATTTATACGCTTGATGTTCTTCGTGAAATAAGTAATCCTCCTCGTTTTTCGAGTTTTTAAATAGCGGTGAAGACTATTAACGTTTTGCCTCACTGTTCATTAGTCTATATCAGTTATATCACACACATTTGGTTGTTTGTCCATGCCTGTTATTTTTGAATTTTCGAATGTTTATCAGTTGCATCTTAAGGTTGGTCTAACAATGACAACTGATCTGTCGCAATCAAAAGATCATTCACAACAAAGTCAACCGTCACAGTTGTTTGTTTCTTAGATATTCGGATTTTATTTTTCTATATGGTTGGATTTTGGTTGTGAAAATTAGTCTTATTAACATGATATAATTAAAACATCATGGTACAAACATAATCTTCAGTTTTATGTTTTTGAATTTTCGAATGTATGTATTCTTGCTTTGTTTCTTTTTAAATCCTTGAGAGGCATTTTTAAACACAATGATGATTTCTGCAACGTTCGTTGTATTCTTTTGTTGTTTACAATCCAAATTTATTTAGGCAAAAGCGATCTGTACCCGCGAGTCTACGGTATAGGAATAAATCGTTCTTGAAAGTGCGAAAAATTGACCAGTCAACAAATAGTGGAAATAGAAGTTCAAAGCAAAATTGTCAGAAGTCATCACTTAAAACGAGCAACTTAGCGAACACCAAGCAGAAGTTAGTTTGTTTAGACTTAATTAACGTTATTTTTGAAGCGCGTGGGATGTGTCTACTGTAAATATTTAAATAAGAATATACCATCTTACCCATTAGTATGTAGATGTAGTGTGTAATATGTGCATGCGTTATAGCAGTTATGTTTTGTTTCTTTTTAAAAGGTATATATTTTTATAGGCACGTATCTTTCCACCCAAACGAAGTATCTTCAATTTGTAATGGTGATGGATCTGCGGGTAGCATCTCTTCATCTGTTATCGCTTCGGTAATAAATTGATATCGTTATTCCTCTTTATGCTTTTATTTTAGTTACCTTTTTCCTTTGGAAATTTCCAGGAAATGATCTCATTTTTACTATTACGGATGCCTTCATTTGACTGTTTCCGCCGAGAAAAACACTTCTAGTTGATCTTTCCCTGTTCTTCACCATTTAGTATCCAACTAATTACATCGATTGATATTCATCAGCTTCTGAAAGTTTTCAAATTTAGGATTGTGCTCGCACCGAGAACGTTTCATCAATAGCAATGCCACGTTTCATTGTAAATCCGTTTCTATCAATCATTCTTTTTTTAGTTTTAAAATGTTATTAATTCGAGTTTCCATCCTCAAATGCATAGTTTTCATATCTGTTTAAATTTTCCAAGGTAAACTGCTTTGAAAAGTTATCATCGTTGAATCCGATCATTCTCATTTAGTTCAGCGTATGTGTATATAATTCAACTAACTATGTAGAGCAAATCATTGTGACTCATCACTCAAGTTGGTGTTTACAGAAAATGACCAAATCATTACCTAAACGTCATCCAGTTGACGAATTCAGAGCGTCTTGCAGGCGGATTTCGGGCTATCAAGGGACTGTTTTGAAAAATTGGTGAGTGTCGTCACGCTTCATGTAATTTTTAATTTTAGCGCGAAATGTTTGCGTGATTCACATTCTTCATTAATGCAACATTGTTTTTTACACAAATACGAAGGTTAGTTACATGATCGCCAACGGGTGCGTGTGCACGTAGAAACTGTTAAAGTCATCAGCAAACTTCCTTTCAGTTCAATGATTTGTAGCATTTGTTGAAAAGGGTGCTGTGTTAACTAGCAAGTAAAATTATAAAAACTTTATCAACCTTTCATACAGAATGAATTCACAATCTTTCGTTGTTTGATAAGAAACGTCTATTAAAGGCTCGTAGTTGATTCTTCATTCGATCAACTCGATGAAACGCTCTTTAGTGAAATTCGTCCAAATAACTTCCCTCACACAGTCATCACATCTGCATACTTCCCGCAGCTATCGTTCAAGTTAGTTTGAACCAGAGAAATTTGCTACGTATTTACCGTGCTATGAAATAACGGATAAATTATAAATTTGTTCCGCGAACTGAATTTCATTCAATAAACTTTTTTTCGAATGAACTACTTGTTGATTATGAATGATGACGTTGAATTGGAATCATCAGTATTCATTTAAATAATTTTTGGTGTTATTATGAAGGAAATTCTTTGTACACTTACTTTTTGTAAAGCACATTCTTATGCGTAGGCTTCTTCATACTTCAGGAACTTCGAAAAACTTATGGGCGAGACCTTCGAGGTTTTCCCTCGAGTGGGGTCAGTGAATATCTTCTTTGCAGTCAGTCATGACGTGGCATTGTTACGATCAAGTGATCATAATCCTGCACAAGTGTTCATTCAGTTCATCACAAGATTTGCTGTAAGCCACTCAGTTTACTACTTCTTTCCGTTTCTTTGTTTCTAAGAATTTTCAAAATCCACTTCTTACATGCAAGCCTGTATTCATCGAATCTGGAAAATATTTGCATTCTTCGACACCACGATTTTTTTTCGATAATGAGGCGGTAATAACAAAAATTTAGCTCGTTTTGTTATTGTACCGTACAGACGGAAGCTTTTCGATTTGAAAATAAATCACTTGTAAAGAAGTCAGTGCAGAGTTATTTCTTGTCAAGAAATCGATCATGCGGTTATGCATTTTGTCATTCATCAGCAAACAACTTCAGGAAAATATCCATGAGATGCTATTTATCGACTTTCAAAAGTTCATTTAGTTAGTGGTATATAGCGCTTTCGCAATGGTGGTTCCATAATGACATGAAAGACTGTTGGTAATTTCAGATGCGTTCAATGAGCATCTACAGAAAATGGTGGGATTCATCATACGAAAAATATGAAGCTTCATCAGAAAGGTACCAAGAAGCATCCGAAACTTTGAAAACAGATTACATCTCTTTTCTGGAGCCACCAACAATAGTTCTCATTAATGCACCACAGGTATGTTCATTGTAATGTTAGAAGAGTTTCTGCTCTTTGAATACTCTGTCACCCCTTTAGTATTAATGTTTTAGGATAATAATGAGGAAAACGAAAAAATGCTTCGTGCGTTCAACGTTGCTCTCAAGCGCTTTGTACAAGAAGAGGCTAAGAAAGATGAAACATCCAGGTATGTTTTTTTTCTGTTCTGCAATCTGAAATTCAAAAACGGCGGATTGACTATTCAAATTTGCCAAGTTGATCTTCTGTATTTGTTGTAAACATGAATGCGACATTTTGAATGTGTTAAATTTCTCGATCAAAAATTTTGTTGCATCATTTTCAGCAGATTTTATGACGAAGCGGTTAAAAGGAAACTGCGAATCGAACTAATCGATTGGAGGGAAATATGCAATGGAGTACGAGCTGTAGCGTCGGGCCAAAAGATAACCGCTCTTTTGCGATATCTTCATATCGTTTGGGGCGTGATTCCGCATGAAACAAAACGTTGCTGAACAGTTAGTCATCGATGAGTGCCTTCAAATGTCTAAAATGTTTTCACTTTTCGCCCATTTTGAGTGCCTTTGCATTTATTTAATTCTCAACTATTATTTTTTGTTTTCTTTTTCATTTACTAATTGTCACGCAGAGAATGATCAATTTGATTTATTTTGTTTGCGTTACAAACATTACTATGACTATTATTGACTACGATCTCAAACTGTTCTATTTTCTTGTATATTCTTGCTCTTGTTGTGTCATAATGTCTCGTTTGTATTGGTGTGCCATTGCTGCTCAGATAATTTCAACTGCCTTCTTATGTAAAGATGCAAATGAAAATAAGGTGATCTCAATAAGTCGTTGATAATGTGAAATTTTAACGCATAATTGGTGAATTATCGGTTAAAGATTCGTTTCTAATCGTGAACTTCCGATGTGTTTGTGTTGTGGTTGTTTCGTTCAGTTGTTTTTTTGTCATTTTTAATTCACTAGTTCGAATATTCTTTCCATCGAATTCATTCCATCAATTTCGTCCGTTTTGTGATTTTTCGGTGTTCTTGTTCTAACGTATTCTTGATCTTGCGATTTAGCTATGTTTATTTTCATTTTTTGGCTCTTGAAAGAATTCAATATCGTTAACGTACAAAGTTATTTATGAATGAACGTACGTTCGATTTTCAACGTGTGTTCACTTATTGGAAAATTCGTTAAAAGTTTAATTGCCTATTGTATCAGGTTTCTTTTGTTTTGATGAGAAATTTGTTTATCGTTGTAACCGTAATGTTCATTTATGTATTATGTCGGTATTTGTTTTTAACGGTTTCAGTTATACGTCAGTTGATTAAAAATTCTAATAAAATGACAAAATATGATATCTACCGTTCTAATTTAACATTTTCCATCTTCCATCAAAACATAGAAATTTCACGGCGCGTTTCACAATTTTCAGAAACCAAACGGCATTTGTTGCGACTTAAAAAACAACCGAGATCCCACTGTTGTTAAGTGCATTAAATGTCCTCATCTCTTTATTAACGTCAGAGAATCCAATAATTCTGGAAAAACAATTACGATGTTTCGAAATGGCAGCTGTAGTAATGGAACCAGAACGAGGCGTAGAAGCCCTTACAATCAACTTTCATGTTTGGTGATGACCTGTGATTAATTCGATACAGTTGGTCAGAGAAAGTGGATTCGTTGAATTGTACCAACTGTAGCTTTTTATCTTAACGCTATAACTTCGATTTTGGGATAAATACTTGAAAAAATGTCACCTTATTTCGTGGTTCTCATTGTTAGCACAACAATTGTCATTAAACGAATAATAATTCGGTGAAATTACAATGCACACCACATTAACGCTAAGAAATTCGAGTGATGTTCAATGAAAAAAATGTGAGACGAATGCTCGAGAAAGGCGAGTGCAATTATTCCATTTGTCAAGAAATGAAATTTTATGAACACATTCGCAATGATAACAATGTTTAAGTTTTGAAGTGGTGTTCGATCAGTAGTTGCAGTTTCGTTGCATATATACAGTTCAAGTGACCATTGCTGTGCATCCTTTTGAAGTGATACAAATATACTCAACACCATGATGTGTATCTGCAAATCTCAATTTCTGCGGGATAACTGCGATCGAAGAATCGTCCATTCACGTACATCGTAGGCCACAATTTAATTCCTGAACGAATTGCTATATATTTGTTGCATATTCCAAAATGGTGCTGATAATGATCATTTAATTCCACTTCACCAAACGAATTCACTCAATTGGTTCGGGTCCTCACGCACTATCATATAAATGTCACAGTAAAAAAAACAAAACAACTTAAAATGAAAAAAGATCGAATCACTTACCTGCACGATGTGTATTGAGCATAGAATAATAATTAAGTATCTCCCCGGTCTGAGAAGTAGAGCAATCGATCAATTTCTTTTGAGTTTGAGGTGATAATCGTGAAAGACAACGGTCAAATGCTTCGCGCAAGTTTGAAAGTCCTTGGATACATACCGTCAATCCGAAAAACGTCCTTGGAAAATACTGAAATATATATATATATATATATATATATATATATATATATATATATATATATATATATATATATATATATATATATATATATATATATAGGATTTTTTCGCCTGTTGTGGTTACTCCTGGAGAGGAAAAAACGAAAAGAGAAGAAAAAGGAGACAATGAGGGTGCTGTTCGCATTTATTTTGACGTTTCAATGATGATGAAATACATTCCGAAGATTACAAGATACTTTCCAATATAAAATTTCATTGGCACGATGTATTGTTTGTCTTCTCAAATGGCATATTTCATGGTGTTGAAGGAGTGAAAAATTGCTCACCATACTGATGAATAATAACAATGACTTACGTAAATAACACAGTTTTGAAGGCGATCCAAATCACACTCGTCTGGTCCATGCATGCATTGACAATGAAGCGTCCTGTCTGGATACAATTCACAGTTTCCTTTCCCAAAAGGTACCACCTAAATTTGTTAGATCTAACTTGATCATTAATCTGTGAATAGTGGAGCAGGCGAAATTTTGAATATGATGAGTTGGTTGATATTTTTGAAATGTGGAACCGAGGCCAGAAGTGAATTTTTTTAAACTTCAAATTTAGGCATCACTGCTCTTTATCAGTTTGTTCAGCTCTTGCTTCAGCTGTAAAGAAAACAAACCATGCAACATTAGTGCTTGTTAGAGATGGGAGATATTTTTCTCCAATTATTTCTCAACCTTACCATCCGCTAGACACTACATCCTCTATTGATGGTGATTTGAAAAAATTTTGATTGAATAAAAACTTTCAAATAAGTGAAGTATCTGGATGGAATAATAACGAACTTGAATGTTCATAACACCAGGACGTTGCATATAAAAAGGCCATAACTGCTCACGAAACAATTTCGTACAATATTTGCATTTTGCCTCGGTAAATACGGTGACATTAACCACTTGTGCACTGATCATTGTGCATAATGATAGTGTGAACAACAGATCGATCAAATGTGTCATCGTTCTTTTACCTGATAAATTATACTCACAATTAGAATTTATCGCTATCATTATTATTATCGTTGTTTCTGTAGCGGTATTATTGGTACATCAATGATAATGAAGATTAAAGCAGCAAGTAGAGTCTACAAGATTACATGACATATCGATAAGATCTGAACAAATTCATCGCATTATATACACATTTAATTCCAAATTTACTTTAAAGTACACCGAACGTACGAATTGTTGAGATATAAATTATTGACCTTCAAATTTCACACTTTCTAATTTAGCCACCGCTTGGTACTGTACTCTTCAATATGGTGACACACGATCGAAGTAAAGGAAGAAGAGTCAAAAGATCTTTTGAGAGCATTTAAAAGCTACAGACGTCGACAATGAGTTGATTAGGAGCATCGAACCTTTCGTGCTCTGATGGATTATTTTATTTTCAAAATTCTTTCCAATAACGTCAACTGAAATTTGTTGGAGAGAAGAAAAAGAAGAACTTCTCTCATCAATGAAAAGAAGAACATAGATAATTCATGATACATTGCAATAAATTACACATATGCGAAAGTGATAAAACATTTTATCACTTTCTGCTCAACAGAAAGTGATACCCTCAAATCAGAGAAACATTTTCAGCATGTTTAGATGAGCAAACTTTTGAATGTGCTTCAGTTTGAGAATTCGATAACTGGAAATCAATTAGATGATCATCTCAACTTTTTGTTTGATCAGAGAGATAAACGTTTGAATCCGCTCGAAAGGCAATCATCCACTATGGATGTTCTTTCTTACGTGCAAGAACATTAACGGCAATTATCTGTTCATCGCTAAATAGTTGGCATAACGAATCATTCACATAAATTGCGAATAAGATTAACAATGAAATAAATCACTGTTGCTATACATGACTGCAGTAATTGGATCAAAAATAATTGCAATAGCGAGAATGACATTTATATAGTGACAAGAATGCCACGAATTAACAAAAATAATGAATGTAAATAAAAAATTAACAAGGAATTTATCATGAGACGCATCATGACTATAATGACGATGATGATGCAATTTACACCACTGAAAACATTTATATTCACTGAAAATGGAAATATTGTGAGAATGACTCAAAAAGTGTTGTATTTCTGCGATTCTTTTCACAAATAAATAAAAAATTGAAACAAGATTCGTTAGTGCCCAAGGCGATTTGATTCAAGCAACAAAAAATTCCATTTCAATAATACACTGGCTTTAGTTGTTGAGCGTTCGTAAATATTTATTGCTATAAGCTATGAAAGTTTATACTTTCGATGGCCACATTCCATAACTTCATACCGTTCCATTCGTAAACCAACAGAAATACATCATTTCTCTCAATTGATGCAACGAATCAGTGAAGGTGTTACATTACCTACGATTGTGAGATGTATTTGATGATGACAAGATGTAAACGAATAATAACCAAAACCATTAATAATAATGAAATTGTAAATTTCATTAACAACAAAACTATTGTACATTTCAACAAAAATCGCTGGCACGTATCTGCATCAAAAACAATTTGCTACGATTCATCTTATGAGCAATATACTTTCAATTTGCGACGAAACACTTTTAATATTCACTTAACCAAAAGCCAATTGTTTGCATAGACACAATATTGCATTTATGTTATTGTTCGCGTTTATTGCGAATTATCTTTTCGCAACGTTCATTTTCAGTCACCCGAATTTTTATTCAATCCAAAGGCAAACGTACAACGGTTTGCAACTCGAAGGTCGCTCCGAGTTTCACCATGTTTAGACGATGATCATCAAACAGTTGAAAAATTCCATGCAACATTTACAAGTCAAAGATAGAATTTGAGCAAAAACAGAACGTGAAGTACTGGAAGGTTGTGATTGCGAAGAGATGAAAAAGCGGTTTGGGACGAATGAAGCGTAGCGAAAGAAGGAAGTGTTCGCCAGCCTCTTTTATAGACATGCAAAATGCGGTTCGATCAACTTCAGAATGATGGTTGTTGCATTGAATAAATGAAAAAAAGGAGAAGTACTTCAGTTGGGTTACGACTTCTAGCTTGCATACAATATTTGTTTGCATAGACACAATGTGAACGAGCAAAGTGTAAGATCTCTAGCAATGAGTAACAGCTCTTCATAAAAGTTTGAAGTAGATTCGTCTATTATTAATACTGTTGAGTGAAACACTTCAGAGCACCACTACTATGCAGCAGCGTTATTATTTTTAAACTAATCCATCGAATTACACCATATTCGAATTAATTCAACAAGGAATTCATGCTGAGACGTAGACATCGAACATCAGCTGTCACTATAATACACGTCGTGATTATTAATTTCGACAACAGATGCGTAACAATTCATCAAAAAATTTTAAAATATTTCATAAACTGATACCAAAAAACACTCCGTCATACTGAAATCGTTCAACTTAGCGTGGGTTTTTTTTTTTGAGATCACGATAGAATACTAATTTACATCGTGTGCCGTTCAAGACTGATCACTTGTATAATTGGTGGAAATGAGAGGGTGTTGCTTAATGATGATTGAGAGATATAAAATGTGAAGTTACTGAGACGAGTGAAAAAATTGATCAGTGTGACTATGGAGATAACCTTGAATACCCACAAATTATCATTAAATCCGGTTCAGTGATAGATAGTCTGATATCATTTGTCGGCTTTAACGCAGTCATCGATCCATTGGATTCCTTATCACAGAATTAGTGTTCACTCTTTGTAAATTCTTATGACTTGATCAAACGCAATGCTAAAATGTTATTGCTCGAACAAATTCGATCAGAATTATTGTTGAATGGTCGTACGGAAGCAAGTTCATAATAATTGCATTTAAGATCAACTCTGATGTATGCAATGCATACACATTATATTGTTTATTCAGTTCACTTGCAATGTTCAATTCTCTGCAGCTGCAACGTATGAATCTTTGAAAATGCGAGTGTTACAAGGGGATCATCAATGATCACTTGAATTTACTCCTGAGAGGTTTGTTTTAGTCGCTGTTCCACCACCAACGCGGATAATTTCAGTCGAAAAATGAACGAATAAAAAGGGCACAAATAAAAAAGTGGAACCAGTTGAATGAAAACAAAAAAGTGATAGAATGATGCGCAATTATTAATGAATCTGACACATGCACAAAAAATACAAATGTAGTTGACAAAATACTCGTTTCCACATTAATCGGCACAATTTATGAATTCAGATCATGTCAACGAAATCAAATTTTTGCGTTCTTTAAACTCAGCAGTACGAGTTCAATTTCTTGTCATTCATTTTACCTAACAGAAGACAAATTTCAGAACGAGCGATTGCCTTGTTTTTGAAGATGGCAGCTATCTCCTTTCATTCAAATGAACTCAGTTCTCATTTTCAGCAAACACAATTCACCCAAAGTAAACATATCTTTGAGTGAATTAATTGTCTTAACACATCGTTGATCTATAGCTTGTACTTCGTAAAAGGCACATAATCCAGTTGATGCTTCCGAGTGAATGGCTTTATTCTTTATTGCTTCAACGTATAATTACACAATAAGTATAAGTATTGACATTACTATCCATTCAAATCAACGTTACTATCGAGTTGTTCTTGACAGTCGTATTGAGAAATTCATTTTAATTTTTGATCAGATGGTATATTTACAAACATCGTGATATTCGTCATTTGAATTGAACGATTCAAAAAATGCTAAGGTGCTTATATCAATGCAATAAATTGGTTTCTTTTCAACGAATCCACAATTCGATTGAAACGAATAGTGAAAAGAATAATGGAAACATTCTTGAACGAGATCGATAAATCTGTAAGGCTTTCAAAATTGTAAGTGTTCAAATACAGAACGAACTTTTGTAAAAACGCTATTCGAAGAATTGTATCGAAAAAAATCTTCTGACTGTCATATTTATGCGATTGAAAAGTGAAAATGAATGGGCGTTATTGCTATAAATGTGATATTTGAATAATCTGCTGTCCGATAGCACGAAACATTTGTGCTTGCTTCACGACAGGTGTAATTGTTTCCCCACAAAATTGCTTCGTGCAGTATCATAATTGTTTCATCAATTCTGAATGCAATCATGTTCAGTGAACAAATGATAAGAAATTCGTTTCTGTTAGATTCTCATACGAAACAAGAAAAGATTTTAACAGTGCTTCCATACATCTCAATGCTTTTTGTATTATCTTTTCGCACTGTATTCAGTGATGCGTTCTTGAATCGTCAACTAAATCAGAATGTTCTCAAAACGCTTGAACCAGGCAAATTGTACGCGTATAGCAGGGTAATGCAAAAAACGGCCATCACAGATTTTTAACTTTACGGCAGAAAAGATTCGTTTTTTTGGAAAACAGCTCAAACTTCTCAGTGTATACAATGTCGTCATATCAACCATTACTCTTATTGTTCGATTTTCGGTGACTTTTTTGTTCGATTTTTGAAGCATTTGTAAACATAAACAATAAATCATCTCCTCAAAAGAACACTCTATACGAAATTTTACGATGACTGAATCACAAATCCAGCTAGACAAGCTGCTCGAACCCTTCAGTGTGTTAATGAGCGACAATTGGCGCGGAACGTTCCCCGTTATTCTTTTTTTGTTCTTCATGCATTACCGAATCGTTAATTGATTTCGACAGTTAAAGTAATCAGAAGTAATTGCATTAATTAAAGTAATGAGCGATCGAACACACAACGAAGAAACATGTAAAGAGGGTCGACTCCGAAAAATTTAAGTGATCATTAGGTATCATACGGTTCATTAGGTATCAAATTCTGCAAATAATTTTTCAAAATTTACTTCCATTGAGTACCGCAGTTAGAAGAATGAAATCGATGGATAATAATGAGAAATATGAAGCAAAAGGTCTCAACGACACAATAAAAATCTCAGAAAATGACAAGCAAATCTCAGCGCCATTTGCGCTCACTGCTACACACAAAACTGCAATGTTTCTAACCAAGATTTCACATTGAATGCTTTCTGACCAAAATGAATCACGTTCTGCGAGTCCAGTTGATATCACACTTTGGAATAAACAAGCAGCAGTGTTTAATTAGCAATGTTCTTTTATCGAAACGATTCCACGAAGTCAGCAAAAGACTGTGTTTCATCTTCGTTTCATTCACAACAACGAATAATTCAAGATCAAAATAAACAGCTGATGGCACTAACAATAAGAGTAAATCTGACAAGAGAGTTGCAAGCAAATAATTCGATTACATGATAGCACTGAAATCGTTGTGTATATCAGGCAAAATACGACAGATCATCGTACAATTAGCATAAATTGATGTTCGGATTGCATGAAGTGAATTTGGGTTTGAAGAAATCTGATATAAACGACACGAATAAAGTGCGCGAATAAGATGAAAGTGATAATTCAATGAATGAGACAACGAAGTGGCAATAAAATGAACGATTGAAGATAACCTCTGCTCGTTGTTAATAAGAGACTAGAAAAAGAAAAAAAAAGGTGGACGAATAACAATGAAATAAATACATCATTTAATTGAAGATAACAATTCGATTCACATTTTGACATGATTTCCAGAGAAATTAAATTCACGTCGTTGTTCGTCAAAAATGCAGCACCCAGTCATCTTTGGGTGATCCAGAAACGAAAAGTTCACTCGATATTCCAGAATAATGAATCTTAAATAAAAACTACTCATCGATCGAAATTTATTCACTTTTAAAGCAACCTAATGATGTCAAATCTTGAAAATTCAAGTCTTCAAACAAGTTCCGCCTTCAAAAAAAGAAACCTTTTTGCATTTGGCATTCTATAGCAATTCACGTATCTTTAATGATTGAGTTTCATTAGCATTGAATGCCTATACTGATGCATTCGGTTGAAGTGAAACTTGTTCACAAGCGATTTTCTTATCAATTTCATAAACTCAATTGCAAAATCAAATACCCAATCAAGATGAACGATCGAAACAAGGGACTGGAAAAACGGAAAAGTAATTAATTCAATGCGAACTTTCAATGAAATGAACCAGCAACAATTCAATTAAAACAATCAACACAGCAATTTTTTTGAACGCACCTCATCTGCACTTTGATTCATTGCGGAGTCCTTCCTCGATTCACCATTAGTTTTTGTCATTTCAATGGTTCTTTCACTTTCCGAACTCTTTAAAAATGACAACCCGATGAATAATTGGTTTGTTGACTGCATCAATATTTTCAGTGTAAAATTTTTATGGAATTCAAAACGTTCGAGTTTCGCAGACGATTTTTTGAAACATTCATCAAGAAAATACGGAATTCGAAAGAAGAAACTTGCAGCTGTCATCATTTTAACCACATCATGCAATAAGAACAATGCTGTAATACAATTTAAAACCGTCTGCATACTTCAGAACCGTTACCGGTTCGCGTTCAGTCATTTTCACTTTAGATCACTCAAAAGGAAAAGAATCAACCCATATTTGAGGAGAACAATCACGAACCACTTCCTCAGTCGCCGCTTCTCGAGTACCATTCACCGTTTTTTGTGCATTCTTTAATTTTGGATTCGACTCCGATATATCTTCCTAAACACGAGTTAACTGGTTCATCGCACCATGTAATTATTGGAATACTTTTGTAAACTGGTAAAAAAGGGATAAAATCAGGTTTTTCCAAAATAAAATTGGTAGAAATTCTGATTATCATCAGTATGATTATAAAAAAACAACTCAACCATATTTTATGAGGGAATGAAGATTTTTTCCTGAGCTTTCAGGTCTTTCTGAATTGCAAACAAAACTACTGTCTCTTGCAAACGACAAGTTATTGGAATTCAATTTATTCGTTTTATCTGATACTTGTTCGAGAAGCAGTGCGCATGTTTTTATGTTGAATGATCACATTCGTTAGAAATTATTTGTAACAATTTATTCCAAACGAATCCCAATGTCTGATCATGATTGTAGGTAACTTATTCATTGAACATCACGAATGTCGCCAATTTGATCTTTATTTTTGCAAGTGAACTCATAACATTGTTTCGAAAAGTGAAGTTTCAGAAATTTCGATTTTTCTCGATGAAATGCTTGGCAAAAGTAAATTGTTATTCAGTAGAAAGGTAATAACGATAATAAACCTTGGGCACGCATGGAATTGTCATTCGAGGAAGAGGAACAGGTCTTTGTTGAACGTCGGAGCGTTGCGCATTCGGTTTAACGTTCTAAAAGAAAGTTCTTAGCTTCATTTCATTCACAGTGCATCATACATTGAAAAATGTTGTGCGTAACATAGTTTGTGCTGTAAGCTTTCCTCATTTATTAGGCGCATGATAGTAATAGCTAAACCAAAACAGTAAAGTAGTGTTGTTGAGAAATTATCACCTGTGCAATTAGAAGTATTACGATGATGTGCAACGTTTCGGCGTTATGCTTTCCATCTTCATAAATATCTTTGTAAATCACCTCAGAAAGAAAGAAGTTCTTCAGAATGAGAAAACACCGTAACGTTGGACATCATCGTAATATTTCTAGTTGCGCAGGTAATAATTTGTCAGCAACACTAATATAGTGTGTATTTTGCAATCGATTCGATTTTTTTCCGATAAATTCTTTGCAGTTCAAAGAAACTTCCAGTTAGTCAATTGATGTTCTCTGTTTGACTAACTGGAAGAAAATCGACTGACTAACTGGAACATAGTTAATTGATGACTTTATAGTTTAAGACTTTGTTTTCCGAATGAAATTCCAATCCGAAATGATGAGAAAAAGAAACTGATAGCTCTTCTGGGGGTTTTTTGAATGAAAATGCATAATCAAAAGAATTTCATGCTTCCCACATTTAGAGCTGCTTGAGATCATAGTGGATTCACAATTTATCGAATTTATTCGAAGACCCGTCGTGAATTTTGGAACAGTACCAGAAACGTTGCGAGCCTCAGGCTGAGGAGCGCAATGGCTGATGCAAAATACAAGTACGAGACTTTTCAATGCAAAATCAGTTATTTCAGTTTCTTGGTCATACGATAACGGATTGGTAATCAAATGATGCCAGGATATTTTTTAAGGCTGTGCGTTTTGCAGTTGTTTACGAGTCATGCTCAAACATTGAAAAGTAAATGCAAGAAGCACAGGCTTAGGAATCATTCTACAAGCGTCAATGCAACGTTAACGATTAGTTTTTGTAGGCACTCTTCTAGCTTAACTGTCGCTGTGCTAAAAGTGAGCAAAATTTTTGCAAGTCCGAAAGAGAAAGCTCTCTCATGCCATTCTTCTCCCAGCTTCCATTACGATCTTGGGATGTATCGCTCGTCATATCCATCTAACAATTAAAATTATTTAATGAAGAGGATGGAGAGGCAGAAAAAGTGGAGAAATGTGGAAAAAAATGGGGTCTATCGATGTGAAATAAGCTGTTGTAGGTAGACACTGGGGTATTTGGCTGACACATTTCTGCAAGGTGCTCAATTATCCGCAAAGGAGGCATTCCAGCTATCATATTACTGATATATGGAACGGTGTACTTATTCCGATATACAGTTTGATTTGAACAGAAAGGACAGAAGCATCTTGCTATTAGCCGCTTTAGTCGATTCTTATTATCATTGTCAACCTTTGTAGAAAAGTTCATTCGAAAAAGGAATTTGGAGGAGAAGATTGTTTATTTAACTTGTGGAAGCAGATAGCAGAAATATACCCCATATCATGTGGGGCTAGAACAGCACAACTTAAACTCAATGGTCCTCTTTAGGGCCAACAAAATCATAAACCAAACTTAGTGTCATATATGACACTAAGTTTGGTTTATGATTTGGTTAGTTTGGTTAGTGCTATCGAGGACCATTGTCAAACGTCTTAAATATGCGTAGATAATTAATGCATTCATTATAGGAAATACTGCACCTGAGTAGATGCATAATGAAAATTCAATACCGTACACTTGAGAGAGGGGATGAGATAAACTACAACAAAAGAGAGATGCATTGCAATCAATGGACGCAGACAGCTATCTACGAATGAGAAGTCTTATAGTTAGACGTGGAAAAATTTTGCTCACATTGAACAAAATTTGAACAACTGAAAAAAATTTCGAACAGTTGAAGAAGCACCTGGTTGTTTGATGATGAAGATGATGGTTGTTGCTTGGTCATCTGTGACTGAATGAAACGTGCCCTTGGCCTAGGCTTTACCGGTGGTACTGCTTTATTTTCCATCATTTTATCTTCACTTACAGAAATTGACAATGACGACTTAGCAGCACTATTGTTCGAAGAAGTAGTTTGATGATTGCTTGAAGTTGTTGAAGGTGATACAATAGACTTATTGGTATCAACAGCAGGATTAATTGAATTGAAATTCAGGTTAGATGCATGAGAAGTGCACATGCTGGTAGTATTCTCAGCAGCAGTGCTTGATTTAGGTGATTTTCTTGTTTCTAGCTTCTTTTTTGCAACCGTTGATGAATCTGTTGACCTAGAATCATTACGAGATGTTTTTTGTGGTGCACGTTGATCCTTCAACTGCTGCTTCTCTGACATCTTCCCACTGGCAATCGTGCCGACTGCAGCCAATGATTCACTTCCTTCTGTTGTCTTCTTTGCCTGCACATCAGCATCATTACGTTCTCTGGATTTTTGCTTTGCATGAAGCGTCTTCACTGAATTGTCATGTTCGACTGGCGAAGAGGATGACGCTGACGATGATGGTATCACTCGTCCATCCGAACTATCTTCAATGTACATTGATTGCGCTTGCCTCATACGATCCATCTTGCTGATTCCCTCTCGAATCGAATCGTTCGTCTGATTTTGTCGTTGTTTCACTGTCGGTGTCGATGAAGTTGAAAGCGTTCCAGAGACTCGCTGTTGATTTGTTGGTTTATGTGACCGATCAATCAACCGTTTACCCGGTCGACTCATTTCCTGTTCATTTTTAGCATTCACCAGTGAAGATGTGTTTCGAGTGTGTGCAATACCATCATTATTCATTTCAGCTTCACTACTTATTTTGCTTTTCTGCGTTCGATTCGCATCAGAATCACTGTTTGACGGAGATTCAACCGGACTCAAATTGCTTTCCGTGGTGATGCTGTCAGAATTTAATGCAATTCGAGAATCTAGTTGCGTTGGATTGATCAGAGTCGGCTTTTTGCTTCTTGATGGTACTTTTGGGAGACGTTGTGGTTGGTGTTGTTTTGCATCGCGCATCTTCTTCTCAGCGATAATATCTGCAAGTGATCGCCCATCACACCCGCCGAACATATTAACACCAATATGCTGCACTTTGGATAATGGTGATGGTGCTGGAGTATGCTCTTCTTCAGTTGTTCCATCATCATTCTTAGATTCAGCATCTCTATGATCCCCTTCATTGCCACCATCCTCAGCCAAAGTCTCTTTCGCTAAAGTTGGCTTCGGGAAACCCCTCACATGTACTCCAAATATCAGCTTCGTCCCACTATCATTCAGTTTCTTCGTCAACTCTTTCACAGAAAGTTTCTCATTACCATTCCCAGTGAATAAATCATGATTAGGATGATCAATTAATTGATCATCACATCCATGACTATTCAACATTTCATCCGTACCATCTGATAACTGCTTTGATAACGACACGGATGAAACGGCTCGAGATGATTCTTTATTAAGTACATCATCAAGCGCACCGATTGCACTTCTCACCTCACATGATGGAGTCCTCGGTGAAGGCGAAGGATTTGAGACAGATCTTCGAACTTCTGGCGTACTTGCCATTTGTCGTGGAGGACGCATTATCACAATTTCGCCATTTCCAGCAATTTCTGCCTTTGGCCTACCTGCTTTCATAGGTCTTTCTTGTTGTGAAATACTTCTGATTACTGTATCTGGAGGCGACTTCTGATCATCCATACTACCAGGCGATGAAACTGATCTACTTTCGATTGCATTGTTCTTTTTCTCCTTAATTTTACTTTCTGAAACATTTTCTTTTTGCAACGTTTTTTCCAGCTTACTCCGACTGTTTGAGTCAAGTCGTTTGTTACGCCGTGGTGGAACCATCGGCGGTTCCTGTGGCTGATCCGATGGTGCTTCACGGTCGGGTGAGAATTTTTTGTCTTGAAGTGTTCGGGATGTATCTTGACGAAGGTCAGTTGAATCTTCCGATGGCATCGACGTGTGACTGTCGGTGCTTAATCGAATACTTTCTTCGTCTTTAGTGTTGCTCATCCCTTGTTCCATACCACCTGATCGACGATCACAAAGATTGGCTGTTCCGGATTGTTTTGATCGATCGTATTTTCCAGATTCAGATTCAGTGTCTGTCGCTGAATGTGAGTTGTGCTTTTTGTCCAACGATTCATCGATTCTCTTATCCTTTTCATCCAACAAAACTGGTAGCTTAGGCTCCTTTTCTTGAGCAGTCTTCTCGCTAACTAACTTCCTACCGTTGTCGTGATCAACAACAGTTCGTGTCTGATGCGATGGAAGTTCGATTGGAAGCAATTCTCTGAGTGGACCGATTTCGTGATGTTTGCTCGCATCGATGGCTGTTGATCGCTGCGATGGTGAGTTGACAGTATCACTGTTGTTCCAGAAGGCTTCGTTTGGGGGAGAAGATTGCTTAGTGGTGGACAATTCAGTTGATTCTGTTGTTTCGATATTACTGTCAATCACATGGAACATCTTACAAATAGTAGGGTCGTTTACTGCTTTGGGAGCGACGAAATTGCAAGCATTCGAACTAGTATCCTCGATATGAACCAAATGCCTAGAAACTGGGCACATAATAATTTTGCAACAGGTTTAAGGAGACATAAATAAAGTCGATTACTGTGATGAAGAAGTCAGCGAAATTTTCAAAGTGAGTTTGTCTTTATTTGCTCGCAGTCAATTCAGTTCGATTAATACAACAAAATAGATACAGCACTATTCCGAAGCAATGAGGATCCATAGATCCGTCTAGAAGAAAGAACCCACCGAAAATCTTTGGGAGATGAAAGGAACACAGGATCTTTTTTCAATCCTTTGCGTAATCTTTCTTGCGGCTTTCGCAGTTTCAATAACCGGTATGCAGGCTCTAGAAATTTCGGAAAAAGTTTATGAGTTCATAAATAATACAGTTCCTTGTGCAAAACATTGTTTTAGACTTCACGGTAATTTATGATCCCAATTGATTGAGCGAAAAAAAATTGTTTCAGGTTGAAAATGAACAGCGAAAGTGTTGTTGGGAAGTCCTACGGTACTTTTCAGAGCGGATCTATTCAGATTTGACTGAATCGAAATTTTATTCCACAATAAAGTGCAAATAACCATCGAGATTCACGCTGAAAGTCATTTCTTGCGTGTTCCCTTTGACGTTACCGACTGGCATTCGAACACGAGTGCACTTCTCATCCTTTAAAAGTACTCATTTATCCGTTTAAACAATAATGACGCAACAAGAATAATGCATATAGCAGTAGAACAAAGTTCAAGACAATAAATTTCACATGACATTCAGTCTTAACCAACCGCTGAACTCAGTTGTATCCGAGGACTTCCATCGTTTAGATCAACATAATCGAGACCTACATGAGCAACATGCCTGCAGAAACCAATTCAGAATAGTACTTGAAAATTGTCTGTTCAATTTTCTCATTTAATCGGGAACATCTTATATGAACGCAAAGTTTATTCATTGATTCCGGCAACTTGCAAAATCTGTTAATACCTTTCGGTATTAGTTCTGGCTGTTCTTCGCTGATATAGCTACAGTCTAATGCAGAAGACTGAAATGAAGAAGAAATCAATCGTCAGTGTCAATGTCAACATTCGTGCTTTCTCATTTATATTGGACAGAAATTTTACAGTTGTGAGAATACGAAATCAATGTTGGACAATCGAACACGAACCTAAAATCACTTGGCTCGCCAATACTGTCACGTCTGATTTTCCCCCAGGTTGGCCATGGTGGCTCCAGTGCTGTTTTCTTCATTCTTTGCACCAATATCACCTTAATAGTAATTCAACACCCTAACAACTGTTTTCATATGCTTACATATGAACATGCATTCATTCCTATGAGCGTAATATTTAATCGTTCATTTACACATTACATATGATGATAGCAAATGACAAGATCGATTACTGATTTACTCGCATGTGATCAGATGTAAAATTGAACAAATTTGATTTTTTGGTGCTAGTGAAACCTCAATAACTGATTGATTATTTTAAGAGTTTTATTCATGATGACACCGGGAATATGAATGTGAGAATCGTATTTCAGTGAAACACATGCTTGCTTTCAATTCACACCTAATGGTAGATTTCAACAGTCGTTATGAATAATCCTCGTTAATAACATAAAGCAATGATCGTTTTCTGAATGTCATCATTTGAAATCAATTTTCTTCAGTTCGAAGACTTTTTGATCTCTAAATTTACGACTGTTATGGAGAATCACTACGAAAGAGTTCAATACAGGATACGTGAATACGCCTGCTGAGAAGATGAACGATTTTGCACAGAGAAATTACTGATGGTATGAAGTGTTATCACTCAAACTTTGACAATTCTTCACAGTCACTGAAGACAAAATTGAAACAACGACACAGCGGCGGATTTTTTAAGTTAACTTTTGTTTCAGTCAAGCACAATTTTATGTTTTGATTAGCATTGTAACTTTTGAATGTTGCAAATTCGTTTTTGAATGTTCCTGTAAATATGTATAAGTAAATTGCACAAATTGCATAGAATAAATACATCGTCCATTGCACAGCAAATTATATGTATATTCTTTGATTCTTATCGCAAAACTTTGGGTTTATATTTCGTATAGTCTCCCTTGCCGGTTCATGAAGTAGGTCAGTTTGATATCAATAGGTGTATTCCAAGCTTAGAATCGATTAAGAAGCACTGAGTCCAAGTATTACTATAAATAAATTTGCCTTCACCCCATTATTGGTTGCGAAAAGTGAGCGCGTGTTTATTTACGTCCTTGAGGTGATGGAGAACAAAAAATAAAAACGATGAAATGATTATGTTTTAAAAGATGTATCACTGAAACGACTCGAAAAGAGGACTGCTTCACTGAACCTATCAGGAATAGTTTTTTCGACTTCAGGAGGAGCAAAAAAACCTCTAGTACCTCCAAAAGAAATGATTGCGAAAAGAATGATTACTTAAGGACGAACATAACAGTGAATCAGTGAATTTCTTGAAAATAATTTTTGTTGTCAATCAAGTTTTTGTAGAACTTTTGAACGGATATTAAAACGTTTTTCTTTCGAACGTTGAGAAGTTGATCCTTTCAAATGCAGATATGCAGATCATCAATCAACTCCTAAACGGAACAGCAAAGAATCATGAGCAAATTGATCGATGCATTCAGTGCTCTCTTCAGATCGCACGACATTCACTGTCATGAACGAGAGTGCTTGCTGAAAATCAAACAGAAAAAGAATTTAAGAGAAAACGGAAACAAAAATAATCGAAATTCGAACGCATTCACAAATATGGAACACTAAATGGATGAATAATTACGAATATTGATTTTAATGATATTATGAAGTGGAATAAGGGTGGCGAGTCTATCTGAATCAGAGGAAGGGAGTATGCTTGCTTTATGAATCACAACGTAATTATTGGTACTGCTATCAGTTGCATCTTATTATCTTCATTATCATTTGTGTACATCACTCTATCATTTTTTGAAGGATTATCTCTTTGTTTTACAATTGAAACAGTCAATAACGAAATATATTCTCAGTAACAACAAAATATATGCCAAAGATACATTTGCAGTTCATCATCCTTCAATGATAGCAATATTTGGAGGACCATTTCTTCAGATTTTACGTACACTCAACGTCTGTACGTTTTAAAATTATACCGATTCTACTCAGCTCCATACACATATCCATGACATTTCTTCTTACATTCACTCATCTTATTATAAAATGTGGAACAATTTCATGGTTATAAAACCGAAAAGAAATCTCCAATGGAATTGTAAGTAGGTGAATTATATCATTGCTATCGCATAATTCTGTTTTTCAGTTTGTGATTATCAGCGGTAATTCTGTCTGTGATTATCAGTGGTAGTTGTGCTTGTGATTACCAGTGCTTCCCAAGCTTTCATGAGTCAGAAAGACTACGACTGCTAATAAGATTGGTGACATCACAAACGACCATAACAGATAACGTCTGCGGTCGAAAAACCATGAGAACTACCATCTGCGGTTGAGCAATTCAAAGTGTATTAATGTGTTCAAAGTGTATCAATGTGTGTAATCAAATGAGGATAAATGATTAATATCAATGATTAACAAATAATAAATGAATAATACCAGAAAAGAAGGTTAGTTAGACATCAGTTGAAGGATCATCAACTGAACACAATTCAGAACTGACATCACTTCCGGATGTGCTGATTGCACACGATCGCAAACAAACTTGAGGTATAAGGAGAGGCATGACCTTCTCGATGTTTCTACTTATTCGCTTCGTTCACCTCAACAACAAATCGCTAGTGAACGAGGTTAAACTCGCGGACTGTAGACAAATAATAATTGATAAGATATTTCGCCTGAAACTCCTCAAACATACCATCAACAGACCGACCTGACTTCATCATTAAGAGAGAAGAACAATTGCTAGGCGAGAAGAACTATTTTATTGACAGCAATGAGTCAATAAAATGATATTTTTTCCAACATAAAGACCCTTCATAACGCTCAAACTTCTTCAACATGCTTCTAAATTGCTCCTATCTTTGAAATGTTTCATTTGAAAATTTATCTTATTTACTTATCTTTTCATCTGCTTTCAATCGAATTCATCATCGTCAGCCTATCGGCTGCCTCCCATCAACCATACTCAGATGGTCACAACTGATCAGCGCACAAGACACATCAATATACGAATATAACTGAATCTGCACTGATTTTCTTGAACGTCAGTGATGAATGAATTCGTAGCAGTTCACCTCGTGTTGCATTATTCTCGCGACGTAAAGCATGTCAGCAATCAATAAAAAATGAAATCGACACGCAAAATATGTGCGCATTAATATCGCAAAATCGATTAACTGGAATATTTCGTAATAAATTTGAGAGAAATTGGTCAGTCGAAGCGTGAACGTTCGTGAAGAGGATAAGCGAAATTGGCATTGGAAAAACAAATATAGAACAATGAAGTCAATGAAATAGAGAAGTCGTGTGCACAGCAAATGGATTTATAAGGAATTGGATAATGATGACAAAGGCGAACAACACAAACACATAGCAGCAGTGCATAATGCATAAGCCCTACTCGAATATCGACAGCGTTCAGAAATTAGCCATTTCAGATGAGATAGACGACGTCTACTGAATCATCATTGCGCCCTTCAGTAATTGATTCACTAGCATGTGCACTTGTGCTATATTTGTTGCTCGATTCTGCATCGTTTCTCACATCATAAGGACGGTGCACTTCCGAAATATGCCATTTAAATAAAGTCCGAACTTCAAAAACGAAATTTTTCGAAATTTCTGTGGGCAGACACAAGCCGAGAACTTAATGAATGCAGGTAGTTGTTGAAGAAATAAACGTAATTGTAAGGTAGTGGACTGTCTCATTTCAAAGGCTGGAAGAAGTTTTGAAGTGAAAAGTGAAAAGTGACGAATAAGAATGAAAAAATTGTTTCATATTAAAAACTCGTTGATAATTTAAAGTAAGTCAAAAGGAGAATATCGATGTATTATTGAATTTACAGTAAATGGACCACGAATTGCTGTTGCTAAATCATATCAAAACAACGCAAATGAAAACTTTTCGAAATACGTAAACTTTGTTCTTTGACCTTATTTTGCCACATCCAAACACATTGTCAGAAGTCTGTCCATCAACGAATCATTGCAATCCTTAAAGCGTGAAGAATTTATGGACCACGAATTCCTGTTGCCCACATATTCTTAATTCTATTCCTCCTGAATACTTCATTAAGCATCCGACTTGTTAACGGGAATCATTATTCCAAGAAGCGTTTTTAAGAGACCAAATTAACTTCAAGGAATCTCATCATTTAACACACAACTTAATCGGATCATTTTGAACATAAAAGTAAAGTGAGGTGAATTTCCAACTGCACTGTTAACAAAGGTGAATTTTGTTCATAAAGAACGAAAAAAGGACAACGTTGAAATGGAAGTGCATGATGGAAAGAAATGTGAACGCTGTATCGATAAGAAAGTTTACATTGTGTGCTTTTATCAGTTTCATATCATAAACGATGTAATCGAAAAGCTTGAATCGTCCGTAAATGAAATGTACAATGAAAGTTGACTTACGTGAACGATCAAACGCATACTCACCTCAGGGGGCATAAACACATTTTCGCTATGGAAGAGAAGTCGTAACCATGAAAACCCTTTGAACTGCAGCCTTAGGCAACGTTCCACTCCTAATACAAAACGCTTTAAGACAATGCAGTCGAATATTTTTTGCTAAAAAAAAATTCTTAGAAAGAACACATCTCTCCGCAATTCAATTCATAAATCAAATATCATGATTTCGCTAAGCTGCTGATCTCTTATTATCCTCAGATAGCTATCAGTTGATGCGTTTTATCTAAACCGGTGTTTCCATACGGATAAATTTAGGAATCTAACAATAAGGGGGTGGAGGGTAAAAGTTATGAATGCGTTATAGACTGATTCTTTCAACACAGTTCTTCGATGATCGTTCAAAAATTTTTGCAAATTACTTGTTTGATCACAACAAATTTTCAATAATATTGTATTAATAGTCTGCATAAAAATTGAAGGTGTATAGTTTAGCGGTACATAGAATTTTCTCGGTTATATTACATGATAATTATGGAAATTCAGATGAACTGGCATGGCTTCTCCACAACATATATACTCTTTTGATACTTGAGAACCTTCTGCTTTCGACACTGCAAAAACCTCTTTCTGGACGAAGGCAACCTGAACTTAAGATAACTTCAAAACGCTATTTCTAATTTTACCATAGTATTGCGTTACTAGTCTACAGATTTTATTTGGTGACCAAGTGTATAGAGTAGTGGGTCTCGTCGAGAGAAAAGTCTCACTTTGGAGGGATGAGTGGGGTCAGGGGAACTGTGAAGGTGGGCAAAATATTGTTGATCGAATTTTCTCTCATAAAATTTGCAGGATTTTTCAACTGTGTTCACAAAGCGCTTGTTTGATGATCCTGAAAGCAATGGATCAATTCCCTGCTAGTTTTCAGATTTTACACTGCAATGCAATAAATTATTAGTGGGATGAATTATGGTCGCATGGATCATTAGAAAGAGAGCAATGACCATGTGTACTTTGAGAATGAAGGGCATCGAGAGTGTGACCATCAATAAACGATCATCGTTTTTGCACAAACATTTTCTCAGGAACGTTATCATAACGACTCAGCGAAAACATTTTTCAGCGACTTAAAATACCAGGATTGCACGTGAGTATTATTTAGGAGAAATGGAATTTTTAAAATTTTAGAATTCTATGGATTTTCGACAAAATTGTAGAATTCTTTCCATGGAATTTTCCGTGACTAATATGGTTTATGGCGATGAGTCAGCAATGTCTGTGCTGTCAGAACAGACTTAGAAATAATTGATTGTTACATTGCGTTGATAAAACGCTTTCATCCTAAGCACTTACTTCATGGTAATAATGTTTTCAGACAGATATGTTGAAAACCTTTCAAATTCAGGTTGCAAATGTTTGCAAACTTGGATATATCACTGAAACACCTCGAAAATAAGTTGATGGATGAGTTGTATTCGGTCAAGTAGTTTCAAAGTGAGAAAGCTAACGATACCTTTGAATGGTGACCACGATGTCTTCAAACTAACGAACCATTGCATAATGCTTAGACTTTATTCAAATAGTCAACGAGTGAAGTTTCATTTCCCTATCATTATGTAGTCTTAGTCCAGGTGAATTTCTAAAACTCATTCACGGTATCTCGGATTGACGGATTCTTTTCATTCCACTTAGAGATTGTCTTCCCTATCTAAGTTCTTCAAAGCGTTGGGAAAAGGAAATCTGCTTTATTTCTGCTTTCATTAAGCGAGAATGATCGCTCCATCGCATGTTGACGTTGCTCATTGGCCTGTCCAAAATCTTCCATGTTATCTCTCGATGCCTAATAACATTAGCATATAAAAACACAGAGGATATTCGATCACCTATATTGTGTGTATGAATTTTAATGATTCATCGGATCGATTCCCACTGAAAATATGTCTTTTCGAATACACAGTAAATGTTTCATCGCGTCATGATATTTCAGCATGCATACTGTTCAATAATAGAGTGCTGTATTAGATGTGTTGCGAAAGTGATCGGTAATCACAATGATCATTCACGTACGATATCGATTAGTGCGGGTAGAGATCGTCTGTGCATTGCAAGTCAAAAACGTTATCAGCTCACTTCCCTGAGATTGCCTCCAAAAAATCATCAAATGTCACCTCAGTAAATCATCACTGTTAATGGATGAACAAATAATCACTGACAAATTTCATATAAATTAGATTTTATTGCCTTATCATAGTACCTTCATTAAAATTTCTCACAATCACTTCGTTGTCCAGTTCATTTTCAGCAATATTCAATCTTATTTCACTTCATTTGTTTGCTAGCATTCTCATTTCGTAATCATAAAATTTGTTTACTTTCGAAAAATGGGACACAAATCCGAGTTTATTGCTTTCTAAATTAGCGATATTTTTATGTCTTGTTCATTGTTATTGATCGAAACAGCCGTAAACATCTCGTTAAGCCTTCATTAGTTGGTCGGTTATGTTTGTCTAATTCTAAAATTATTTTGCGTTCATCGACTCGTCACTTGGTTTATGGTTAGCCTGAAGATTGAACGCAACATTTCAGAATCTTGACTTATCACTTCATTATTATCACAAATCTGAAAGGAATTTAATGACTCGAACTTCTCATTAATTTAACAACAGAGTCATGTCAACTAATCATATTTTCAGCTTTTAATCTCAAACACTCCATTTGAATAAACATGCAAATTGAACTTCGTTTGCACTTACACTGATAATTTTGAATAACTGAATGACCAACAAAAACAGCGAATGATGAATTAAGAAGCACTCATAAAAGTTTCAGAGGTTCGAGTTAATTAAGATTTTCAGAGAGCAAGCAAAAGCACACTTGTCAGCACAACCATTGCAGCCTTC
Source organism: Anisakis pegreffii (assembly GCA_035041965.1). Taxonomy (NCBI): domain Eukaryota; kingdom Metazoa; phylum Nematoda; class Chromadorea; order Rhabditida; family Anisakidae; genus Anisakis; species Anisakis pegreffii. The sequence continues at coordinate 56,404 of JAPYMA010000637.1, read as the reverse complement.
ATTGTACATTCTGTCCATCATTTCATTTCTTTCAGACTGCCTATCCAACTCGAGTAAATCACTCAACCAGCATTGAGCTTCAATTTTATTTCAGTTGATGAATGCTCCTCGATCAAAACTTATGTGATTCAATAAAAACGGGTTCGAAGCGTTCGAATCTTACTCGATCTCAATCAATTCAACAGAGTTCTACGTGGCTCCTCGTTATTCTTTCATTGTATACTCATATTTCGGACGTATCGTTGTATTCTCACACAGTGATACGTCCAGAACACTCATAATCACTTGTAATTTTAGCTTGCTCGGAAGTTTAGACAGAAAGTATTGCACAAGATCCGTAAATTTTGTTGCATGCAACGAAATAATTTCCAGTCATTTATGGGATAAAGAATGTGATCCTGAACCGATTTCCAATTCTTTTCGATTGTAAATTTTTTGGAATTCATCGAAACTGCAACCCAGTTCGGCTGTGCAATCTCAACTGCATATTCTCGTAACCTGGTTTTCGTTCGCCACAATCGAAAACAATTTTTCAGCTTACACTCAACTCCATCCGAAACGTGCTTATTGCACACTCCACAGATTGAATTATCATTGAAGTTGTTCAGGGATTATGTAAAATATATCACTCAATGTCAAGCTTTCATGAGTGTTAGAAATGTTCAGAAAATTTCATTTTTGATCCCCTTTCTCAGTCCATTTATTACCATGAGAATCCAGCTGCATTGTAATCGCAGTAATTGAACCGCTTGCATTGTCATAGTTTTATCTTTGCTGTGAAAATGTGCTAAAGAGCCGAAAAGTGAGCTAATTGAATGAATGCTATCGTTTTTCTTTAACATCATCATTCGGCCGTTGAACTACATTCAGCTACATTCTTAACCATAATCGTTTTATTCCTGATTATTGAATCACAAAAATCAGTCGATTTGGGTTTTTGATGGATGTTTCGGTTGAACCTTCTCTGATTATTGAAAAAACTGTTGCCTTACTTCATTTATTTGAAAACTGTTAGAGCATCTTCCTTTCACTTCACCATTTACCTTAAGTAACTGGGAATGGTGATCACCGGGCTTTACTTTTCTTTTCAGATTGTTCTGATTTCTGGGATTTTTTCAAATGTTTTCTTCGAGAAAGTTGGTGAATGATCCCTAGCCAATAAAAGAGAAATAATTTTTTTTTCAGGTTCTGGAACGGGCTTGTTCTTTCTAGGATATAGAACAACATTTATTTCATAGATTGAATAGCTTCCCAGAACTGATATTTTATTTTCTTCTGTTTTATAAATTTTCTTATCAAATGAATCATCTATTCGATTGCTGAATCGAAAACATTTTCCAAGATGCTTGTTCTCATCTCATTTTCGTTTCATCTTCTCAAAATTCTCACCGAACCGTCAGCTAACAAATAGACCAGCATCACCACCATAAGTATTCAGCTCAGTTCTCGTCGTTCACGTACTTCGAAGTGGCTAACTGACAATCTCATACTCTTCTCATGGCATGTCTTTATCTACTCATCAATTATCACAGCGTCATCTTCCTTTCACTTCTTTGTTCGGTCGTCAATACACATACATATTTTCACGGATATCGTTTATACTTCTTATGTGTTCGTCATCTTTCAAACATTTATGCCTAAATTCGATGTGATTGTTTTTGATTTGATCATATTAAATTCATTAAATTCTCCAAATTTCATCCGAATTCAGCTCGATATTGACGAAATAAATTATTTCCCAGAAAGAACTGAATTCCGTGACTGATCGCTGTGGAATTTGTTTCGTCCGTCCGCGGAAACGATCTTCAGTTGGAGAAAACTGAAAAGAAACGAATGAGAAGAGAACGAAATTCGTCGTGTTCTCGAATCAATTTTTCGTTTCGCTATGCATTCGACTGCTATCAAACAGCTAAACGCTTGTGCGCGAATTCATGCCAAAAATCACTTCCTTGACGCAAATTCAGCTTTTATCATGCCCTTGCTACTTGAGGGATTGTGCTCAGTGAAAACAGGATCAACACAGATTTCTGCTTTGAATTATTACGCTTTCAATCGCTGCAAATTGCCACAAAAAATTTTTTGTAGCTTTTGCTCCGTCTTTTCGGGTGCACTTTGTATGTATTTTGCTGCAAATAGTTTTGTCAAGACTGTTGAAGAGAAATGAACGTAACTGAAATTTGATTTTGAAACGATGAAATTTTAAAGAAGCGAAGAAGAGATCGAGATGAGCGATGATGTAATCATGTGTAATGGTATGCTAACCAAAATGAATGATCGCTTCGTCATCATTTCTGAATTTTCATAGGAGCCTCATGAATGCGATTGTGTATTCAATCATATGATTTGATAGTGTTCAATCGCTAACGAAAGCTGAGAAGCAGTCGAGCTGCCGACTCATCTCCCACCTTTCTGTTGTCATCATTCAGTTTCTCACTTTATCGTCATCTTCCAACCTTTTTCTTTTCCTTATTTCAATCACAAATGAAAACGCTTCTTGCGTGTCAGAATGTCTTCGCAAACGAATGCGTATTTTTATGATCTAAGGGAATAAGCATAAATTCGTTCCATTCATGATGTGTATTATTTTTGATTCGTTGGAACAGACACTTGCCATTTCCTGAAATTTTATTCCTTTGATATTGCTGTTTGAAATGTTGGAGCAGCATCGCGAAACGAGCACACTGCTTATGTTTATGTATTTCAAATGGAAATATGTTTATGTTTAAAGAAACGAAGAAATTCTTGATCGAATTCTGAATCATTAATCGAATTTATTCATGTTCCTTGTTCACAGCTGTGAGCCACTGCCGTTGATATAGCAATAATTAAATTGCACAATTAATTCCCTTCCATTTCTTGCCACATATTTCACAAATTTCTCACTTCGAACGTTCGCAGTATTCTTCTTGAATACCGCTTCCACTTTACACGTCCATCAGCAGTAAGTATTCTGTTCTATTATTAAAAATTTCATGAGTATCTATCCTTTCGAGCAACAATATGTGTAGGCATTTATCTGTTCAAGCGTTTTTCTTATCGATATCTAAAGTAGAAAGCTGAAAGCATACTAACTGATCACTACATTTCTCGTAAAATATCAGTTCCATCTGTTTCAACAAATTCAACTTAAAAGTTGAAATGAATTCTTGATGCATCAGAGTGATTCACCTTTCAAAACGGTAGAATAGAATCAACATAAAATCGTGATGCTCTTAAGATCAATTGATTCTCTTGATTATTGAGAGAATCTTATCGACTAGATACAATTGAAGATTATTTATAGTGATAAATTTTTGAGCCAACTCAATTGTTACGCTTGAAATCAAGAAACATTGACAGTAATGAAAATCACACTAATAAATACGTATTTCGTGAATCACTCTAATAAAATGAAATGAAATGCATGAAGATTCTTGTTTGAATTCTATGGAAGTTGAACCTCTTTGAATGTCTGCTGAGCCATGCTGATGCGTTTATAATACATGATCGGCGATGTTTATCGTGTATATAATATCCATTGTTGGTGACCGATTCCGTTCGTGTGAATTTGTAACGACGAGCATAAAATTGATGGAAATTAGAGGATGTTGAATAGTGATGCGACGCTGATTGGATCAAGATCGCTGGAAATGCAGATGACAATGACGAATGTTGTCGGTAATCTAAATATATCACCAATATACACCCAAACAATACCTCAACAAAACTCAATTTTATTCGAGAACACGAATCAGTTACCTCATATCACTATACCTAATAATTATCAACAACAAACACTCAACAACGACACTAACGATAACAGCACTAATAATAACACTAATAATATAGCTACGAATATCAATTTAACCTCTCAGCAGCAGCCAATACAATCTACGAGCACAACCAATAACACTAATTTGTTGAATCAACAACCTGATGGCACCTCTTTTCTGCCTCCGATTACGTTGCAGCAAATGTCTATGCAGAATCAAATGCGTATGCTTACAGCGGTTAGTTATACATTTTATGATTTTGAAGTTATCAATTTTTCAGCAACTTTCAGCACCCATTTTTCATTTGCATTCACTTACGATTAGTAATTTGTCTATATTCATGGACTATCTCCAATAATCGTATGAACGTATTCAGTTTCTTTTATGAAAGCAGTCACAAAGACACATTCAAGATTCATGCCCAAACGCACACTCATGCTCATAGAATCCGACCTGAGGTGCTGAACCTAGATTCGAATAAGTGTTTTTGTCTAGTGAAGTAAATTTCAGCAACGTTCGTTACCTTCATCGATTCCTTATCAACAAGCAATATTAGCCTCTAACGATATGTCATTATCGCCGAATAATAACGCGAATAATGAATTTAATCGGAATTACTACGAATATTCTAATCAAATGATCCAACAACAACATCTTCATTGCATACCCACGCAGGTTGCAATTAATTTCATTGGATTCGCATGCTTTGTGAATTCTACGAATGTTTGCTGTTAGGTTAATTCATAGAATGAATTCACACCGAGTTCACTCTATAGATAGCTTTTTGTTACTCATTTATATAAGCGGATTAGTGCATTCGTTCTTTCCAAACGCTCTCTACTCGAAATTGATTACTTTTACCGGAATGATCACTCGTTTTTTCGTGTTGCACATCTCTGGAGGTAGTTAGCCAACGGTTGTATGAAACCAGGATTAGCCTAAAAAATGCATCTGATTGAAGATGCCGAGCAGTCGTATGCCATCTGAAACGTCCGCAGCAATGGCATCAGTGATCGCGCCACCACCCGTTCACATGTATCCAACTTCAACCCATTTCTCCTCAAGGCCCTCCTCTTCGTCCTCTTCCCATCACGCAACCGCATCCGCCACCGACCCGTGTGCACAAATCGCTCATGTTCTTCAGTGCTATCAACAAGTATGATTCGTTCACGTATTCAATTTCACTTCATTATTCTCATTACATTTCCTTCAAAACCGTTTACTGCTTGTTATTCACATTCGGTAAAATTCTCATTCATCACTTATTAAATGTTGATGATGGTAACCGACCGAAATTCGATCGGTGATCCGATGAATTTTGATCGGAAGGCCGAGATTCTGATTCTGACCGAAGAATTTTCAAATTCGGTCGGAATGTCGAATTTTGAAATATTGAAAAGTCGATTCGCTCGGATTCCGACCGAACTGAAATTTCGTTCGGATGCCATTAATACTAGAAGTTATGCAAACTGTCCTTCAAAACAATTTCTTAAACGAATAGAACCATCAATAATTTACATGTCTAACATATACTAAATGAATGAATCACTGAACGATTGTCAATTCCACGCGATTCTTCCAAAAGTGATTATTCACGTTTAGGGTGGTGAAGATGCTGAGTTTGTAAGGAAAGCAATCGAAAGTCTCGTCAAGAAACTGAAAGATAAACGAAATGAATTAGAGAATCTTATAACGGCGGTTACATCCGGTGGAAAGCAGCCTACGTCTTGTGTTACGATTCAGGTACCATCAATGGAATATAACATGTTTTTTTTTCTTCGCTTTCACTCAATGTCCTTCAAGTAATTTCCAGTATGCATAACAAATTCATTCGAGCTTTTGAATTAATGAACAGATGTAAACGTAAGACATATGCTGCTGAGAATGCAGTAAGTGATCTGATGTCAAATCGAGATCATCTTTATAATTGCAGCGTTCATTAGACGGTCGTTTGCAAGTGGCAGGTCGTAAAGGTGTCCCCCATGTCGTTTATGCCCGCATTTGGCGTTGGCCGAATGTGAGCAAGAATGAACTGCAAAAATTATCGATTTGCGGAGTGACTCCTGATAATCAGGTCGGGTAAATCTCATCGACATAAATGAATGTTCAGCTGACATCCTAAGAATTTACTCAAATGACAGTGTGTAGGCGATTTTGAGATATTCCAATTTCATGAGATTTTTGATGTTTTGAATGATTAAGTACGTTTTTTGTGTTATTTTCCTGTCATTTTAGGATGTAATTTGCATCAATCCGTATCATTATGAAAGAGTTGTTTCATCGGCGATTGGAAATATTGGTAAGTTTCGACTTCTTTCTGCTCTATTGCAATCAGCAAATCGATTCAGTGAAATGACTAACATCACGAGAAATATTCAGAATGAAAGTGAAATGTTAAACAAAAGCGAACATAGCAATACTTATATGAAGTGTTTCCATCAATTGACCTAATCAAAATGATAACTGATCGCGAAAAATACTTGAAGATATGTCAACACTGCGATTGGATTCGTTATCATCAGTATCAGTCATCGCACACACCAATCCCGTTATGGTACCATCCCTGCACAACACATCCCACCCCTCATCTGCACACAATTTATCTGCAAACAATGTTTGCAACGATCCCTCACAGCAGGTTATTTCTTCTTTCTGATTGTAATGGTCATCGTGATTGCCATTATTACTGTTATCATTACTACGTTGATCAAAACTGAATATGCAGAGAATCAAAATAATGTGTGCCATTCACCTCTAGAAAGGGTTGACGAATTGAAAGCGAAATTTGTTTCAGAATCATTTTTCGGAAGTATCTTCACACTCGTCGAATGATGGCGTTTCAATGATGAGGCAGTCCTCAGACGCACAAAACGTGAATCCATGGATTGGTCAGGGATGTGCTATTGGTGCTTCCACTGCCAATCAGCTCTATCAACAATCGCAAGGTTACGAAAGTTCATTCAGCTCTTTGAAGTGCTCATTTCACTATGCCGAGAGTTTCTTTTCAAAATTGATTCTGCCAAAGTTCATTCGTGATCATTTTAAGGTGCATATCAATTGCGAGATGCGTGCCGAAATTTTCCAATGCGCTCTCCACGATGTAAGCTCGATTCTTTTTCATTCAGACTTACCCTTCATTCAAAACGCTTTTAAATCATAGTCGATGAATCACTCATGCTATTATCTGATTTTTCTTAAGTCAGAAATAATGTTCTAGGTTAATCATAGAATTGATAGTTGCAATGAATAATTCTGTATGCAATTATTCATTTGATGATAGCAGCACTGTGATTGTAATAAAGGTGATGATTTGTCATCGATAGTTTTGCCATTAATATTCGTTATTTCAGATGATCTTAACGCAGTCGTTCTCCCTCTGACCACTCGTATGTTATTTTTGTTGACACTTCTCATTCACTATTCAGTTTTTCAATGATCGAACGACTCCGAATTCAACCCGAAGCAACGGATTTTTACCTTCTCGAGACAGTTTTCAGACAGTTTGCCTTAGCAATAACTCAGTCAGCTGGAAAAAAAAGTTCACGCAGTTAGCATGCTTTCAATGAATATGAAGAGTAAAATATAATTGAATTGTTGATTGCAGCTCCAGACCACTGGTGTTCAATATCGTATTATGAATTGGATACACAAATCGGCGAAACATTCAAAGTTCGTAAGGAACAATCTGAGGTAGTTGTTCCGCTTCAACACTTCATTTATTTGTTTCTACCTATTTATTGAGCCTATTGATTGAAATTCTTTTGAAAACTTCTCTATTCACTCACACGTGATGATTTGATGTGTTTTCTTTGCGTCTCTTTCAATTAACATTGTTTAAAGTTTCGAATTTTCAAATAACAGTTCATAAAATTCAATCACTGACACTTTCGTCTTCTGAGATATTATCACATTATTACATCATTTCCTCATTTATTATGGTATCATTTCCAATAAAAACTCATTAACTGTTCAGGTTTACATTGACGGAGGCGTTAATCCGGCTGGTGTCAAATCAGGACGATTTTGTCTTGGAGCCCTGCCGAATGTTCACAGGTGTGAAGCATCTGAGAAGGCAAGGTAATGATAGTCGCATTCGTTGTGGGTTTTGTTTGTTTATTGACTCGTTCAAATTGCATCCGGCCATAATTTTGTGATGTATCTATCGCAAAACGATATTCAGATTACACATTGGCAAAGGAGTTCGCATATCAACTCAACGTGACGGCAGTGTCTATCTGGCTTGCTTATCACATAAATCCGTCTTTGTGCGAAGTTATTATCTGGATTTTGAACATAACATCGAATATGGCATGACTGTCCACAAATTTTGTTCGGGTGCACCCAACAGAAAGGTGAATCATCTCGCTTATTCCGATTTTGATTTGCTTATTCCACTGTTGATGAATATGAATCAGCTTCTTCGCTTTTATATCGGATCACTTAGGCTGCAATCATTTTGAGAGGAACGTGAAATTTTCTCTCTAATCTTGATTGCATTCATGCAGTTATTCGTTCATAAGTACCACTCTATCGGTGAAGGGATGTCTCTTTGACATTCTATTGCGCGAAAATGTATGGCTCAATTTTGGTGAATTAAATCATATATTCTGTCGACTGAAGAACAACCGAACTCGTCAGATAAACCAGAAATGATCCGTATAGAAGAAATTAGATTGGCGTTATTCACCCATAACATTGCATTGATATGCAGAAAATGATTCGGATCCTAGTTGATGGTATAAGCAATGCATTTTATTCAAGATATTCGATTTGCGATGGGCTTACGCAGAAATGGAGCAGCAAAACGAATCGGCTCGTTTCGCAGTGGTCGCGCAGGCAGCTGCAGTTGCTGGCTATCCGTCAGCCACATCGTTAACGCCATCCCTCATTGAACATGCTGGAACTGGAGTTGATGATCTCAGAAGGGTCACTTTTCTCATCATTGCAATATACTCTATTATACTTCAATAACATTGCCAGTCAGCGATAGTGTGTACAGTTGAGAAACTTACTACTTTCAGGTGTGTTGTACGATAGCAATTTCATTCGTCAAAGGATGGGGACCAGGTTACAATCGAACATCAATCAAAGAAACGCCATGCTGGGTTGAACTGCAATTGCATCGACCGTTGCAGTTGCTTGATCAATTGCTGAAAAAGAATGAAGATTATGGTTGTAAATGATTGACAAATTCAACATCTAACTTAACATTTCATTTTGTTAACGTTTTTGTGATCCGTTCGATTCTGTTGAAGAGCAAAAGAAAAACTATTATTGAATCATTTATATTAGTCACGTAAACATCATCCAAACGCTATCATGCGTAACATACGTATAGAATTGCATTTTAGTCTGATAATGGATGCGTTCTGATAATGAATTGCAAAACAGCTGATTCTTAATGAGGTTGAAAGTTTGCGATTTCATCGATCCGGGCTTGTCTGTGTTAGTGAATCTGATACGAACAAATTTATTCACAACATTTAGATTCATTATGAATCACTATTCGGGTGTACTGAATGACTTTTGATTCGCATTCATCTCAGCCGATTCAATTATCTTAGGAATGTATCAATTTCCTTCGTTTTCACTCGAAATTCGTCTTCTTATTTTCCGCGTCAATCAAGTTTTGTGTTCTCCACTCATCTCAGTATTCCCATTCCAACTTTCGTATTCATTTCAGCTATAATCCGCTCATTCTCCTCAACATTCAATTTCGATACTAAGTAATTTCTTCTCAATGACTTTTCAGATCTATCGATCACTCCCATCCACTGAAATGAACCCACAATCACAGATATTATCATTCTACAGTTATTCAGCTCCATCATAATCAGCAACTAAACTGTATCTTTGGGAATACAGCTCTTGTTTGATTTGCGTATTTTTCAGTCATCCGAATTTGTTTTAATTCACTTCAAATCTCGATTCTACGGTTCATTATGATGCAATTTTTATTTATTTATTCACATTTGTTCTTCCATTGTTGATAGTAATTTGTCTATATGATAATTCCATAGCGAGTTTTGTTCTTAATGGCTTCATGTTACAATACTTGTTTAGTTTGTGAAGTCTAAGTAGACGTACAGCTGAGGGTTACGGTATGAAAGAAATTTGGGATTACAGGCGGAAAGTAGACATAGATGAAAATCAATACTCAAAGTGCAAAAAATGTAAAGTTCGAGTGGCATTTGACGTTGATATTAAATCTGTTGCATTTCTGGGATATCAGAAAGTAACTCAAAATTTTCAGTGGATTCCGTCCGCTATTCTTGGTTGCACGTTGTCCATTCTCGTGTCACCGTCGTGATATGACGATATAGGTGCGCACTGCAAGTGTGTAATCATGTAAATATGCGTCAATTAGTTTATTAGCTTGATTCATTAAATATAATAAGTTTGTGAAGTCGCTTTGAATCTTGTAGAATTCATGTGCATATCTTTTTTCGTTGATATTCATTTGTTGCCTTTGAATTCTCTTTATTCTTACTCGAACCAACGACATGATAATCACCGCTCAAATCATGTGTAATTAGTTAAAGAATTATTGATGTGAATAATTACTGGAATTTCACTCAGAATAGTATTTTTATTAATGTTGTATTGCATCGTATTCCACTTCTGATGTGAACAAGAGTTTTTGCCGGATGAAATTATATCCCGTATATGCTTTATAAAAATAGCTTGAAAATTTTATTGTTTCTATTGTATAACATTTTCGAGCACGTTTTCTAATAAGTGTGAAAATTTTCTAGACTGCGCTATATTCATTGAAAATTCATTCATTCATTGTCACTATGACTAGTGTTCATCTTGGAACGGCGACCCCAATAGAGAACCCTTCTCCGACGATCGCAACTTTTTGGCCGAGTTCCCTTTTTAGGCCAAAAGTTATTGCTTAATAAATATTAATTGACAGTGTATCTATTTTTTCTTACTACTTCAGTTCTCGAAAGTTGTTGTTTCGGTAATATAAATTCGATGTGCCTTATTGTGAAGTGCCATTTTGTTCAATGAAATATTAATAATATGTATTTATACTTTTTAATTTTTATCATATTCTTGATCCTTCCCTTCGTTCTTTTGTGGTCACTTTGTCGTCTTCCTTCCTTACTTATTTCATTACTGTAATCGATCACGTTGTCTAATTATGTGCCTCATTGGATAATATCAAATAAACAATAATCATATCACGAAATAACCACAGAAACCTAAAGAATATCTGCTCAAATCACAGTATTGAACGCTGACGGTGAACCATAAGATAAATGAAGTATTTGTTAAGCGGTCAGCTAACAAATTCGTCCAGCAAGAATGCGGGAACAGGGAAACGTAACTGTTTTGCTCCGAAATATTATTTTCTGCTGTTCCATATCAACGAAAATAAATTTATCTCTTTGCTGAATAAAAATAACAATTTCAATAACAACAACCATAATAACAACAGTAAACTTAAAAGAGGTACACAAACAACCGAACACGATTTCCATTTCCATTACATTTTCATCATATCGGAAACAATTCCGATTTGGTGACGGAAAAGATAATGGAAAGTTTTCTCATTGAAAGAAATCTATCAAAACTCGTGCAATCAAACTCTCACTTCACCAAAATTCCATTAACCGTAAAACGACCCTTGCTGAGAGTGAATGTTGGTGTTTCAAGAACGAATTACAGGTTTGGTTAGCATCAATTACACGAATCACAAAGTTTCTGCCTCATCTAACATATGGAAAATTTTATTCCAAAAGTTTTTTCACAAAAAAATTAACTCACAACAATTCCTAATTAGAATATGGAGAAGTATTGTCAATGAAAAGAAATTCGAGAATGAAAGTATTATTTTGAAACAATTCAAGCGAATACGCTCTAAGCGGATAGCTCTTTGTGTGCGCTAAATGGAGAAACTCAGAAAGGCGTTCAGTGTGCTTGTTTCAATCTTGCTTTCGGTATTTCCTCGTCCTCGTATTCAATCTCAACAACTGGACGTTTCCTTCTGATTAGACGTTTCCTTACTTCTGTTACCTTCTCCAATTTCTTTTCGGCAACAGATTTCTTCTTGTTGTCCTTTTTATTCATTTTTGTTGGTTTCTTATTCGTTCCACTTCCATGTGCCTTCTTCTGTAAATGAAATGTGATCATACAAGAATAATTCACTCACAATATTGATTATTCAATTCAACAATTTTTTACTTATTGCAGCGCAATATGAATTTCTCAACGTTGAAAAACCCAACTTTTTGTGAATAACACCCAAAATTTGAAGTTACCGATACAAACGCTATTTGCATCATTTTCAGTTGCATTAATGTATAAATGAATGACCGTTTTATAATTAATACTTGATATATCATTACAAGACGTTAAATTTCTGAGTACTAAACAATTAATCCAATCATCAACTTCGACCTGACCTTAGCAACCTTAAATTCGTATGATTTCAGAAGTTAAGGAGTTAACCCTTCGAAAGCAAGATTCTACAGGACATCAGTAAAATGTGGAAACGCTCTCTTTGAAACAATAAATCTAATTCAAGAAATGCTCAATCGCGTGATACCTACCTGCTGGTCATCCTCATCCAAAGACTCTTCACTCTCATCCTCACTTCCCTCTGAGTTCTCCTCTTCCTGCTCCGATGAGCTCTCCTCATCTGAATCATCATCGCCACTACGATCAGAACTTAACTGGTGCTCTCTCGAGTCCATATCCTCGATATCCTCTTCATTATCCTCATCAGATTCATCACCAAAGTCAGCCACATATTCCCTTCTACCCATATCCTGGAAAATGCATCTCTATAAGAAACAAAACGATGGCAATTATGACGGTGACAATGATCGAAAATGTTGGTATGTTGGGTACTACAGTATGAAAGTATTTTTAACATTCGTTTCATTCAATCCATCCGTCTAGTTCAGTGACGATGCGCTCACACATTGCGAAATCCACATGAGGTGAATTCGTTGAACACATTGCGACAATCAGAACATTCAAAACATTACACCTCAGTTCAAATGAATCAAACTCACTTCGTCGTCTTCTTCTTCAATCTCAACTTCTCGTTCACCCTCTTCGGTTTCCATTTCTTCTTGATCCAAAACATTGTTGAAAGCTTCTTGCCTAAAAAATAAAACGAGTATAATAAGTGTAATATCTTAAATGTGTCAATAATCGTAGCATCCAACATATCAGATCAATTCGGACTATATGGGACTTAACTTGAAAAATGCCAAACGATAAAGCCAACCTGAAGTTATAGATGTCTCCATAAGTTCCTTCTTGCAACCGATTCAACAATTCTTTCTCGATTGCTGTATCAAGTTTTGCAGCTATCAGTGCTTTTTCCTCACGGCGTACTTCACGACGTTCGATCTTACGTTGTATTGGAACTATTTTTTGCTGTCTGAAAAGTTTTATTTAAGAACGAGTAATCAGTCCATTTGAGACTTCATCTAAAAGAAATTCCAATCGTAACGATATATTAAATAAGAACTGATTTCTTCAAGATTACTTGGGCGATTGAATTGAACTTCGTAATTGGAAGCTTATCCGGAAAACATATGAAGCAATCAGAAGATATATCAAAACGATGAACTGATGATGATAAGAAGTTATGAAAATGCAAAGACGACACCACTCATCAATAAAACATCATATTATCAATCAATCAGTAGATAAAATAACCTTGCTCTGAGTTTCATTTTGCGCATTCGAATCAGATATTGATGGATACGTATCAATCTTGCCTTGCACTTATGTCTTATATATTCTGACCAGTGAACAAGAGCATCATCAATTTGTTCGACAGCTTTTGTCATGTTTCTCGATAGCTTTATCCTTTCCCATAATCGTCTTGGATAGTGACTTCGCTCAATTACTTTCATATATAAGTAACAAATGCCTGAAAGTTGCATACTTGAATCAGTATCGGGAAAAATCAGTATATCGGTAAGATTAACACAAAAATATGCAAACAAATGTAAAGGCTGACAACAGCATTATAGGCAGCAGTGACGTTTAGACATCTTTGTAAGGACGATTGTACCGAAAATCATTTAGCTCAGTATGTTTTTATACCGAAAATTTTAGCGTAAATGTTATAAGTGCAAGATATCATCGAAGAATATGACAAGAAAAAATAGTAAATAAAATGCGTCAAAATACCACAAACCATTTTCCTCTCGAACGGTGGCATATTGACTGTTAGCCAAAGGGCACGATGCACGATTACAAAGACCAGTCAAGTTGTACTCGTTGCGACAGAACTTCTGCGATTTGGTCCTAAGTTATCAGCACGGTTATTATAAAAGCTCCAATGAATGATTAGGTATTTTTCATTTTAAGCAGTTAATATGCAGCTCATAACAATAAAGGAGAAAAAAATCTGGAACGGATGCCAATTTCTTTGGTCAATTATTCACACGTCAGCCCTGCTTAAACGACTGAATTTAATTCAAGACGAACGTATCTACCATAAGGTGTATTGTTACAAGGGAGTGGAATAAAATGAGGTTAAAATAAATGGCAAAAAGCTGACTGAGTTCTGAATGAGCAATGTCCTTTGTTGAGGATATTCCAAGTCACATCGTCACATTGCATTATTCAACTCTGCAACGAATCTTTATTTTATCTCAGCTCATATACACCGTAAATCTTGCAAATCGTCGGATATGGGATTTGATCTTTTGTCGTTCTTTTACAAATCCTTCACCAAAGCAAAAACGAATACGGAGCGAACGACTGCACCTACTCGGAAATATTTTTGACTGCATGTGGGGCACATTGATCCCCGATGCGAGGGTCCTTAACTAAACGCGCAATAGTATCAATGGAGCATTCCATGGATATCTTCTTGTTTCTATCCTATAGTTTAGCAAGATCTTCTCAAAAACTTACTCATTTCATGAAAATTAGCCTATTGAAAGAATATCACCAAAACCTTTAAAAATTCATGAACTCAAATCAATAAAGCATCAGTGGAAGAGATAATTTTGTGAATGCAAGCTCATCCCCAACAACGATTCAGCTAATCCCATCAAAATCAGAATAATAGATAAAAATGAAAAGTTTATTCAATAATTATCAAAAAAGATGTACACACAGTTCGCCAAATACGAAAGGAGTGACAGTTCGCCAAGAGACGGAAATCGGATTTTCATTTGATATATGTTCAGAAATGTGAATTTCTTATCCATTAAAGAGGGATGAATTCGGGAAAGTCATATATCATTTTGTAGCACAAATCCAGCACAATAAAACATGATGTATAGATTTTCCGGAAATGAAGATGTTTTCGAGATTTTATATTTCGCTTTAAGTGCAAAAGTTCAAGAAATAATTTGAATTGTTACCCACTCGACAGGGAAAAATCATAATCACGATATATACCATCTTGTAGCCGAGATTGAGTACTATAGAAATTCGCCTTAGACACTGACGCCAATTTTTAAGTTACAAGTACAATTATTCACGAAGAGGGAACATTTAGTGAACACTTAAGAACTTATTTTGGAGATGAACGAAAAAGCAATCATTCCATCCAAGTGATGGTTAATGAGTAAGTCGATGGCAACTGACGGCAATGAACAAAATAGAATTGATGATGAACTCTCAACAATCCGTGATTTGTGAAAATAATAATAATCACGCGAACAGCAAAGTAATCTCTGAAGCGAACGGAGGAGCGGCGAATATGCAAAAATTACACAACTCGGTTAAAACGATCCCACCGAACCTTCTTAAAAGTCCAAAGTCAGCGAGCCTTCTTCGCATTTTCCTTTTTTTTGTACTAAACCCAGAAATCGGATTAGTGATGCAACAGTCAACACTCTAAAATTTCTGAGAGTTTATTTTAAGTCTCGCTAAATTTCGTGTTTTAAATCTGTTGTTGTTGCGTCAGTCTTAAGTCTATTTTTTTCCATCATAAGACTATTTATTTCAATGCGATTATATTTCAATTGTTTTGTTTTGTTGAATTTATAGAATTTGCTGATTTTCGTTGAATAAACTGTTTTGTGATCAATTATGAACTGAGTGATTTAAAGAGAATGCGTTGAACATATTTTACTCCATATTTCAAAAGTTGCTTTTCAATCCTGGGATCGTCTCGAGATTGAAAAGCGATCCCAGGGGTTGAGAAAATGGTCGGGATTTTGCAAATCCTAGTTGTGAGTACTGCCGTTGTCGAGGAATAAGGCCATTTATTGATTTGACTTCAAATCGAGCAATTATCACAGCATGCATAAAAATCATAATTTACCAAATGTGATTGAAACGATTAATATGAAGATTACATCGGAATTTTCAATGGTGATAAGTCATCGTCGTTCATAGTATCAAACTGAAGTAAACAGCTGAAGAAAATGTTATCAAATGAACATTGTCATGTCAGTGATGCTGTAGATCTTGTCAATATCGTGTTCCGGCACACATTTCGTGAACTGAGGTACACACTGAGACGTCTGAAAATATATTCTTCAAATTCGTACATCCAACAATTGCGAATTTTGAATTTAATAATAGAACATTTCATCATCCTTCTGTTGCTTTTCTGTGCGTCTTGTTTCATCATCGCTGAATTTTCCATTTCCAAAATGATATTCTCTTCATATTCTCATCATCTTTTTATCCTTAACACCTATTTTTTGCATTATATCATTTAAAGTATTAGTTCTTTCAATCTCGCCACAACTGACCACTTCGACTTGTGCGATACCACTGAGTAATTGTTTAACACATTGGGTTTTTGTCGATGGAGACCGAATATGAATAGAGTTATTCGATTTTAACTCCTCTTCATAGCATAAGATCAGTGCTTTGAGAAGTGATTTGAATGTGTCGTCGTCATCTGCATAAATTGGACACAATGCCGGTGAACCAATCACCGATAGGAGACGAGCACATCCATAGCCATTTACACAGTCTTTCCCGTCAACCACCACCTTTACTGATCATTCGTTTTTAGATTCGAATTGAACATCTATGTGGAGGAGGTGCAATTACGAAATAACTTCGTTTTTTAACTTTCCTTCGTAAAACATTAAACGGCAAAGAACGACTGACTGGACCAATATGAAAACGTTGAAACATGATAAAAACATTGAAAACAATTAGCGTTCGGGCGGAAGCAGAAAATTTTTTGATGAATTCAAACAAAATAGGCGGGTTTTTCCCGAATTGCTCATATAAATCGTCATTATGTGATGATTGATTGAAACGATATGAAAGGTTAGCTGTACTAAAAATGTCGTGCGAGTAAAACTTTACTCATTCGAATTGTTTTTGCAGCCCTTGATTGCGATTCTTAATTGCAACGTGTATATTTCAACAGTAAAATGGAACTTGTTTCAGAATAACAATAAAACAGTTGTTCTCTTCTCTGAAAGCATAATGCCTTTCTTCAGGTTCACTATTTATATTTGAAACGATGCTTTTTATTATCGGTAAGGAGAAGAGCAACCAAAAATACCTTACAAACGCTATCGTTACGTTCGAACGCCCAGTGTCGAACATATGATTCTCGTTTCGTTTTATTAACACTAACATCATACTGGACAAGTTTTTCGAATTCAACATCTCTGACTCCTTTCACGGTTTTTGAAGTTTTGAGATCTGAAAGTATTTTTCACATTTCATTTGCGGCAATAAAATTGATTTGATTATGATCTTTATCGCTACGGGTATAGTTATGGGGAATGTTGTTTATGAGTGTCAAAATTATATGCGTCATCAGCAACAAACTGTAGTGTTGCTTGTTTAGTTGGTAACATGCATTGCTATTGCAAAACTATATTTACATTTGATTGTCAAAACGAATAGCTCTTTGTGAAACGTGATTCAGTTTAGAGCCATGACAATTGCATTCTGTCAGTAATGTCATCAATGTTCATGCAACTGAATCATCGTTTCCACTAGCATCAGTAAAAATAAAACTCTGATAAATGAATAAATGCCATGTGTTAGCATCAGTGGTGACTCGAAAATGGGTAATACACAAAGCGTTTACGAACATTTCATAGAAAGAAAACAAAAGTAAGAATGAATATCAAATGTTGAGAACCATTAAGTTTTTCGAAATTAATATCGCTTATTTGGACGGTATCTACCAACCAGTTAGCCTTCTTATCGAAACCAAGCTCTTTCTCGTAAATTGTCGACATTGCTTTGACTAAACATCATTTGTAAATTAAGTATAAGCATCATCTGTCTGCACATTCCGGAGTTGAAACACGAGCGTTACATATTCGAAACATATGTAACGCTCGTGTTTCAACTCCGGAACTCATCACTATAAAAGTTCGTTTTCATCCACAACATTTGGTTCGTACTCTTTTCAAAAGTGAAATTTCTTAAAATTTCGGACTGATAAATTTTCGAGCGATTGAAAGTGGTTTCGATTAGTAAAATGAACTGATTGAAACAGTTCACTGCACCTGCATGCAAACCAATATTGTATTGTTGTTTCAGCGCGTCAGTTACGGTTTCCGAAAACAGCTTCTTACCAACACCTTTCGAACGATATTTGGGTATCACATAATAGATCCCAACAAAACACATCTTCTCCATCTCAAAACATATGCATGTGCCAACGAATTCACTATCTGCAATAATCACATGAGAATGGTTCTTATAGATTGGTGATAAAAATAATTGTTATGATTGCTCTTATTATGATCTTCGTTATTGCTCTGTTCCGGAACATATGTTGATGGTGCTTTAGTGCATTTTTGATAGCATAGTTTACGGCCAAGACGCAAGCATTACGATAAGATCACAAGTAAGCCGATTGTTTGAAAGTGTAAGCAAACAACAGTCGAGGATGTTCCTTCCAAAACGTTTTGCAGCTCTTTCCCTTCCAAATATTTATTGTCGTTTTGAATTTAGTTTCTTTGCTTCTGTTCGCTTTTTTCATTTAATCAATGTAAAATACTTTCAGTGTTCAGTGCTGGAGCATTCTAATCGATTTGTTGAAGGAAAAATGAATTGTGATGATTCATTTAAATTGAAAAAGCCGCAAATGATTAGAAAGAATAAGAATGATATTAATGGTATTTGATTGAAAAGTTGGAGAGTGAAAAGAGAGAAAAACTCTTCGTAGGTAACGCAAACAAAGCAGATGCTCTACATTGCAGTTCCCAAAACATATATTTTTCCTGCCTCCAACAAGCGTCGGTGTTTTTCGTGGTCTCAACTCCTCTTGAAACGTACGATTTCAATTAAACCACAAAACAATTTTAATTTCTTCTGTTTCATTTTTTGTCATAGTTTCTCATTGATGAAAGCAGCGGAAAATTTGAAACGGACAATTTCACATTCAGTAAAATTCCAAAAATTCACTTTCGATAATTTCATTTCGCAATTCTGAATGAACATTTCTTTGAGCTGTTGCACGTCATTCACACATGCGAATAAAAGTGTGTCTCTTTGAAAAGCCGATTTTTAATTTATTCCACAAATTTTCCACGAAACTCGAGAAATGAAGAAAGCAAAAAGGATACATTTTGTTTTTGCGACGATGTAGTGGATTTTCTCATCACCAAACATTTTCCTGTAGCAATCATAATCACGGAATTTGCGCACCCAATGGTCGCTTTCGTAGCTCGCTTGAACCATTGATGCAAAATCTTCTTTGGTTCCGCTCACAAATTGTAATCGTTCAAGCACTGCAACCAAAATCAATGAATATCCCAACTATGCTGTGTGTTGCGGGACGGGAAAAAGTCGAGGACCCCGAAAATGCTCAAAAAAAGTCGGACGGGGAATCGAGGACGGGTTTCCCGAAATTCCTCGATCCTCGTAACACACTGCAACTATATTGATCGATTGCACAAAATGGAATACTCGCTCACTAATACTCGTCAATAATTGAAGAATTTGCATGAATTCGAAATTGGAAGTCACCAGGCAAGTTACACTGCATGATTTATTGCTGAGAGTGATTATATGTCAATCGACATGAAAAAATATGGGAAGTTTGATCGTTTGTGTCGTTTGTTGCATTAGAATATCAATTCAGTGTATACCGTTCTTAAGAGATGATCAATCAGAATGAATGAATGAAAGTGACAGCTGATCAGTGAATACGAAAGTGAATAACCAACCATCAGGTGCACCTGAGGGATCATAATCCAGTTCGAAGTCGTCTTCTGATTGCTCACCCATAATCGCTCCTCTTCCTTTATCAGTCGAGTTCACCTGCAATGAACCAATAAGTACATGCGAACTGTTTAAATGTGTCTAAATCGTCAGCGAAAGAGCATGCATTCGCAGAATGTGAGAATAACTGCTGAAATCATCAGTCAAGTGTTTGTCAGAGGAGTTTCGCGGTCAAAAACTCGATTCCACTAAACAAAATAGAATCGTCAAAATTTGTAATTTTAGGCGCCGAAACGGTGGAACACATCAAACCCTCAAAATGTTAACCAGAGACTCGTTCACCGATCAACCGACTGATGATTGATAGGAACAATGTCTTCATTATGTTCTTGACATTTCTCTCAAAAAACCAAATGTTCTACTGATTCATCATCGTTATCATCGCCAAAAGTGTTCGTTCTAACGCACCAATCGAGAATGCTCATCGAAACAGCACAGCCATTGAAAATCGATCAAAACTAGCAAGCAATCAGTGCGTCGTGTAAATGATCAATAATAATCATATTTCAAACAAATCCACTTATGTGAATAGAAATTAGTGGTAGGGCTATAAAACAGAGACCATGTAAACAATACATTCATCACATTGTTCAAGTACAAAATCGAACTATTTGATCGCAGTTTCAAATGAAAATTATTTGCTTTTTCGATAGACTCACACCTGTATGTGCAAAACGCAAAACCTAACGGACATTATTTTCTTCAAGGATTCTTGCGAACGCTTCGATTAAATCCTTATATTATAGGCAATAATAATTATACTGTTTACATGGTAGCTATCGAAACGTGTCATAAAAATATAAGAGTTTGCAAAACATTGCAGTCTTTCGAAGTCAGCACATCTATTTTTAGAATTTTTCGAATAATTTTTCTGGGTTTCCATTCACAAACCTCCTCAATTACAATTCATATCTGATGAAGGTCACTGTGAGACAATACAAGATGAATGAATTCAGAAAATTAAGCAATAGATTGTATTGCTTGGAGCAATGCAATAAAGCTGCCATATGTCTGCCAATATTACAAAGCTTGTGAAAGAAAATGAGAAGACTAAATTTTTACATTGTGCGAATCAGTTGTTGATGCGTTCAAATGCCCACATCGTCAACGACTGTAATAACCAAAAAATTGCTTCACTTATCATCGAAGAAACAAAACTTGAGAAAACAACGATTTGCAAGCTGCACTAATAGCACTCATAAGAATGAGGCCCATTCTGCGATTACTCCTCGAATTCTCGAATTCCCGATGAAAGTCGTTGATTAACGTTGAGAACGTTTCACTAATCATTTCAGTACGTCATCCGTTAAAGTTCAATTAGCATATAAAAGACCCGCATTCGTTTTTCTCACGGAAAATTTTCTCGGTGCATCGATCGCATCGGATGTGAAACTAGTGCTTGACATGTATCAGCATTTTAAATATTCTCATTCAGTGAGACACCAAAGAGCGACTCATCTGCTACATCTGAGTTCGAAGCGAATAGCAACGAAATGAATCCTTGTAAAAAGCAATAATAAAGAGCGTGGCTCAATCAGATCCAAAGGCAAATGATGATCCAACTAGTCATTCAACGAAAGAATACTTTGAATTAAGTAGCATATAGTATCGCAAAGAATTTGCCGAAAATCTCGTCCGTTTTCTTTTCCAGCTAAACTCAGAACTAAACAAACAGCAAATACTGCCAGTAACGCTCTAATGTTACACCATCCTCTCTCAACAACAACAGATGATTTAATAGCTCACTATCAGATTCATTGGATAGCTGATCTGAATATCTGTTGAAAGCTAACACCTAAGTTCACGAAAAAATTATTCCATCAGTTACTCAGATCCATTCGTGCATACCAATTACTGGTTTAGTTACTGATGGATATCTTGATAAAGCTTAGGATGGAACTGGTTAAATTAGGATGGAAAAGCCAATGAAGTATAGAGTACTTGAGAGACGATTTTGAGTAAACTTCAGGAGATGATAATTCGAAATTGAATGATTTGGTTCAACGGTCGTCCATTTGCTGTTTGCCAAAAGTAGTAGAGAACTTAAATGTAGGTTCTGAGAGTGAGCGAATGTAGGAAATGTGTTAAGAATGAATGCTAGAAGAATTAGTATTCGAACGTCTTACACTGAATAACGTTCCAGTGAAGAATTTCTTTTGAAGCGTCATTATTTGTCATATATATTTGCATTGTAGCATTTTTTTTTTCGAGTTGCAGTTACGTTTACCACAACATTGCAACGATAACACATCAACAACATCGATTCAAACGCTGAACTTTCTTTTTTCGAGACCGAATTTCGCTTGGATCTGCTTCGTTTTTTACTATTCAGTGCGTTCCAATCGTTTCTTCACGAGACTCATCAAAATCAAGAGGCCTCGAGTGACTGGCATGACGCAGATGCAGGTGCGAAATGCAGATGTTGGTGCAGATTGATGACTCGAATTTGATGCTCAGAAACGAACCCTTATATGAACGTTTGTCATTGTCCAGAAAAAGAAAAACAGAGCAGTCTTCATTGAAGCAGATGAAGAAACATTAATTTTGATGTTATGATATGATGGAACTCACGATAAAAATGATATCTTTGAATGCCGTTGTAACCTTTCATATAGAGTGATAGTGGTGGAGCATTTAATGGGTCACGCCTAAGTGAAAAAGGAGCTTTCTAACAGTAGGATTCTGAGAAACAGCTACCATATACACAATCTTTAAAGGAAGGTTAAAGTGCCGAAGACTTCAGCAGATGAAAAACGAGTTTACTCCGTAAAGATCTGATGGGAGAAACATGCCAAACTGTACAGTTCAGGAATGCATGTGCAACAGAGAAACCTCAGCGGAATCAGTGCTTAACATAAGCTTTAATTTATATTTGTTGGGCAAATCACAAGTCGGTAAGGCACACGGGAATATTTGCGAGCAATTGAACAGGAAGGCCAATCCGGTGTCAGAGACTTTCAGCAATGAACGCATTGTACTATACCTCTAGAACTCCGAGATCTGTTCAATAGAACTGAACCACTCGGAAGTCTACCGACATACTACTCACAAGTGTATTAGTTCAGAGCATATCTTCCTCCACTCATCACTTGGAAAATAGATTTGAAAACAGTTACATCAGTATAAGAATATCACGTGCTCATATTCAAGCTACAATGACCCTCATTCTTGCCAACAACATAATGGTTTCTTGGCACAAGCGGATAGAAGAGGTTCTCTACCAGTGGAAAATTTTATGGGATCTTCAGCGATCTGCTTTTTTTTAAAGAGACGAGTGATTAATTTAACGGAATAAAAGGAAGATTTAATAGCTTAGCTAAACCAGGTGATCCAGATATTTCTTAGCAGAGTCTCGGTTTATGATTTCAAGGTTGTTTATGGTTACTTTAAGGTACAGAAGATAAACATTTTTGCACAATTTTCAATTAACTGCACTGGCATGTTGACCTAATGGCGTCACCTCATTAACAGAGTGTACATCTCAAGTGGAGGATTTCTAAATTTTATTGCATGATCAGTGAAAGTGATATTTTCATGAACAGTGGTACGGAGATATGAGTGGATAAGGAGTTCCCGAAGAAGCGAGGAATTCGATTACCCAATTATTAACTCTTAACAACTTTGACTGTTGTTAAACGCGAGCATTATGGCCAGCAACGTTATAAACGTTTGATAACCTCGCCAATCCAGGTAATCCAAGTAACAACTTTGACTGCTGTCTACGCAAGTCATCCAGATTGCCGTGATTTACTGCTGACTTCATTTTCCTCCCCATTGATTGCTTTCGCACGAATAAAAACATAAAATGATATATAATTCTCTTAGTCCCTAACTCGAGTTACTGCTAGCTGCGTTGGAAGCGATTTTATCTTTGCCATGTTTCGGGTTCGATGAAATGGCTGTTCATCTGGATGTCTTTGGTATTATTGCTGTTGCTATGTTATGATGAGCGAATTCCATTTGAATAGATAACTATTTTGGGCAATTTGAAGGTGTCAAGGGGTAATGGAGAGGGTCGAGAAATTAGTAGTTCGTACAGATGTTATGTTATGATAGAACGCCATTGTGATGGTGTTTTTTAACTCGACTATGTAAATGCGGTTAGTTGGTGACAACACTCTTCATTCTCCTATTTTCTGAGTATTATTAGCTCGTTCGGGCCTAATCGGGTTTTCATTCTTTGCCTTGCTGCTACAATCACTGTCATAGCCTTTATCACATACTGAAGTATTCGAAGAATCAACATTCCAACATTATTGGATATACTTACGCGACTGAGTTCGCCGTCGAAATTGGTGTATGAAAGACTCTATTTGAATTTGAAACTGAATATGGGAGTGTTACATTCAAAAATGACATGCAGTACATTTATCAAAAGAAGGATCATTTGCGGTCACCGATGTATTTTTCAGGCTGCTCTTGTCGAGAAATTGTTTCGGGAAATAAGTCACTGCGTCTTGTTGGCGCTGAAAATTTCCCACTGATCGAATAGATTGGTGAATATATTGACCATTCATAAGCTAAATCTTTCCCAACACGAGAGCGTTTTTGAATGTGAGGATTTAGTTGATTTTGTTTTTGTTTCTTCGATAATAATCTCATTAAAATGGAATATTCAGTTAGAAAGAACGAGTGATTCAGTCACTCACTTTTACTGATACTCAATCGCGATTGAAATGATGCAAAAGCATCGAAACGTGTACGTGAAATTCTTTTTAGGGCAGTGTTCAGTCTGGAATAATTTGTGAATATTTATTCAGCAGTCTAATATTTTTCAGATTCTGTTGAGAGCTGAATTGTAAGCATTCAATCGGTGATAGGAATCCAAAAAGTAAACAGACGCATATTACCACATGGTGGAGATGGCACAGCTGGCAACATGATGAAAATCATTGAAAAGCACTGGATTCGCCTTTTATGATGTAAAGTCGATTACATTCATGATCAGTTCGCTAATCAGTTCGAAACACATTCCGCCGATCTAAGCAATCTAAAAACTGCCATACTGAATATCAAATGAAATTCATGTTAATCACTTTTGGGAATTTACTGAATTCGAAAACAATGCTAATTCGAAAATTCAATTTGACTTATTTGCAACAGACTACAGTTCATCCTTTGAAGCGATTTATTCAACTGATCATCAACTGGATCCAATTCTAACTCACTTTTTGGTCACTTAAAATTTTTTAGAAGAAGGAACTGAAGTCTCAATGATTTAACCAATTCATGTAATTTCAGTAAGAAGTGACGTTTTTTTCATGAATTCTCTGATTGTTCGTGAGTGCAGCAACACTGGCTGAAATTTTTGTACACAAGACGACGACCTTAAGTCTGATCAAACAGTTCAAATCATAAACATCTGATTCCATCTCACTTATCAGCGTGTGCCACCGCTGCTTGTTTATGCCTGATGATCTATGACGCTCACGATTCCGCCCACGTACGACTACGCAAATTGTCAGATAACGCACTGATTGACGTGATTTCATTGCGATTCAGCTGCATATGCACAAACATGATTTCGTGTTATACATACGTTGAACCGGAAGATATTTGCACTGAATCCAATCTATACGCACAAAGAGCACCCTGTCATTGCTGTTCACGACTACAGGTATAAATTCACGACGATATCGGCAATAAAGCATATTCGTAGAATCGCATTCTTCAGACGACACATATTGACGGCCGCATATTAGTCAAGTGTCGCATTCTACTTAACGGATTGCTTTGTTTTGCGGTATTTGTGAGCGGTAGATCAGTTGTGATTTCGAAAATGTGCTCATCATGAATCGTTGAATTGTAACTCTGATCGGATTATAGACAACTGAACGTTTTCTTGTTTCAGTGTTGAAGAAAATGATGATTCATTTACTTTACGGTACAATAATCTTATTAAATACGGTGTCGTCAGAAATCAGTTGTCGTAATTCAGAAGGTGTACCTGTAGATTGGTAATAGTTATAATCACATATCTGTAGCAAAAACATAAAATACTTCAGTTTTGTCAACCCAGAGCATTCACTTTTGTTGACAATTATAAAAAGTTTTACAATTTCAATCAAAAGTCGATTGAACCTGACGGAATAAGCGTTTAAATCATGCGATATTTCAGGTTCATTGGTTATAAACTACCAGTGTCTTCAAATGATGCGCCATCTGAATCAGGATTGCAAATGCTTTACCTCGATGCACGCAGAAGTAAATGGAAAACTGCGGAGAATATAAATTCATCACAAAGCGCAGTTGCATCAACTCTTCAGCAGCTGTATTCATCACTTGATGATGCAGTTCGTTACAATATTATTTTCAAACATCTCTCATTTTTGTCCTAATTTCTAACTGATAATTATTATTATACGATGATTCAATAAGGATTTGTCAGCTTCGGAATGATCCCTCATAGCTATAATGATATCTATAACAATAACGAGCAATGTTCTCGGCTGTCCATGTGAAACACTTGTCACTAGAGTGACTCATTAGTAAACTAAGATCAAATCAAAGATAGAAATAACTGATTGTTCATCATGATCCGCTGGCATTTTCATCATCTTTCAATGTGTAAAAATGAAAATAATTCTGCATAAAAGTTGTGAATGAGCTTCTCATTGTTTTCAGACTAAATTCTATATGCTTTACAATGACGATCACCCGGGTGAGGGTAATGCAAATTCGTATCGAGGACACGCTAAAGGGGTGATGGTCTTCGATAACGATACTGGATTTTGGTTGATCCACAGCATTCCCAATTTTCCGCCCAAGCAAAAATATGCGTATCCCCAATCAGGAGTGAAAAACGGACAGTCACTACTTTGTATTACGATGAAGAGCAGTTCGCTGATAGCACTTGGTGACTGTTCTTCCGTGTTTCAAATGGCCATTACACATTCGTACCTTTATTCACCTCACACTGAAAACCATCACTGATGATCGATAACAAATAATGTGATTTAAGCGCATCAGATGCTGTATATTCAACCATCGATATACTTATCTCAACTTCCCACCGCTTTCATCAGCCGATACGGTGATCTAGCGAAAGTCATCGATAATAAATCGCTTGGTAGAAGCGCTAAAACGTTCTACTCGGTTGAGCAACTAACGTCAAAATCTGGCACACACTTTACAAGTTTTGCTAAACACAAAAAATTCAACAAAGGTGAGTGATCTATCTGAGTCTGCTTTGAATGCTCTCGAAAACTGAGCTTCCCTCACATTGCTATGCTAACGTAGAGTTAAAAGATGCAAACAAACATATCCATCGAATTCGATATATACTCAGTCAACTACAACTTAGAATTTCTTTTCACTGATTATCCTGCTAAGTGACATTTTGGCAATAACAGGTGACAGATAAATTAATCTATCCGTAATACTTTCGAAAATGAAAAGTCACATAATCATTCGTTTCAATTAATGCATCACCTATCACTCTGTTAAAATTTGAAAACGCTCGGAAAAATGCAAATTTTTAGACTTATATGCGGATTTGGTTGCTCCAGAAATGAAAACGTCACTTTTCACGGAAACCTGGATGAATGGTCCGAATGATTTCGATTCTGAATGTTCATCGAAATACACGGTATTCATTTGCCATCTTAAATCGTGTAACTGACATCGAAACTGCTTTACTGTGGCAATCGATTATTCATGGCAACGAATCAATTTCAGGTCAACAATATCGAATCGCTCAATGTGGATGGCAATCAGTTCAAGAATAGCAAAGATCATTCAAAATGGGCGATCAGTGTTGATGAAAAAGAGCCATTGTTATGCATCGGTGACATAAATCGTCAAGTGGGACACTTACTTGCATTAAGTTTAATTTCTATTCACATCGTATTCAACACATAACGATCTTCATGTTTTTATATAACTTTGTAATTAGTGAAATTAATGACAGTGGACAATTTAAATTCCCATTTCTCATTACGTTCCGTACTGAGTGGAATATAAAACAGAAACTCTTATTTTCTGTCTGCAGCGAATTAGTGGAATATATTACCTTCAACTGATTCTCCAAATTAGATTTGTCAACTACTACTGGCTTCTTCAATGCAGAAGAACTATATGCGTGGTGATATCTGTCATACAGAGTTATTTTTAAGAAATCACAAATGAAGCGTGGTGGTGGAACAGTGTGTATTCTTAACGATCGATTGTGGGGACTTTATAACAAAACGATTGTCAACGTTCAACCGTGTCAAATCAATTAAACATAAAACGATGATCAAATGTCGAATGTGCTCAGAGAAGCGTTGAAGATTATGTTTGCTGCAGGCGAAATGAAATATAGTGTGATTTGATTTGTCTTTATCTGATGATTTCAGATGTGTCGAGTGAATTTTCATGAGATTTAACAACGCTGCTTGTAATGATTCACACCGGTAACAATGAACGATCCAATCAAAATTGCGGATTAAATCATTTTAACATTTCATGGTGTCTCAATTATGTAGAAATATTCCTCGAATGAATAATGATTGAGCAAATATTTACATATCAAAACATGAATTAATTCGCTTTCAAGAATATTCTGCGCGGAAAACTAATCCATCATTTGACGGTGCAAATTTAGCATTGTTTCTGAAATTCAAATCGATGGCCGTGATAGGCCACATGATGTATCATCCACTGTTGATTTTCGATCACACTAAAAATTCGGATTTGTTCGGTGGTCGATGAAGGTGAAGAAGCAGTCTGAAGGAATCGAAGGAATAATTCTAAAATTGACTAAATCTTTTCACACATTCAGACAACATTCTGAAAATGTATGTTAGCACTGAGAAGAAGAAAACCTTGTTCAACGATTCTTCTGGGACATCGTCTTTCAATCGAACAAATAAGCTGTTTAATCATCAAAAAGCTGTGCCAACACACATTCTCCACTTCAGCTCGAGCATAACAAATAAACAGTGCCCATTGAAAGTCATCAAATGATGGCCAAGCTGAGTTGCGCAATTATATTCCTCTCATGATGCTTCTTATTCATATTCCCTATTCAGGAGCCAATTTAGTTAGGAAATTAGTAAAGAAATGATTGTTTTTAATTGAATACTTTGCCAATGATAAGTGCACACTTTCAGATTTTTGATAATTATGATTATCATTTTCATAACAAATTTTTTTCTCGAAATATTCGCATTCCACTAGTAAGTGTGCCCTCGTTCAATCGTAAACGTTCATGACAAAATTTGACGAGGCTCCTGATTGTGAGCTTATTCAGCAGAATTGACTCTGTGCATATCACTTGATATAAACGTTTAATTATAAGGCTTTAAAATGCTACTTTCTTCATTAAGTTCTTCGAGATATTCATCAATTTCAAATGTACAATCATTTCAATTTCCTATGAAGTAATCCTCGGTCAAGAAGAAGGCATCAATCGCTACTCTACAGAATCCCGACTGCATCATTACTACAGATGGACAGGTTGGAAGTTAAGTCGAAACATGATTCATACTGGGATAAATGAATAAATATTATTGTCGATAATAAAATCCTGAACAAAGCATGAATGATTTAAAACGTTATTTGCTCAGCTAATGAATATTCACAAAATAAGAAAAATTCGCTCCGTTAAAGTCATATGGACCGAAATATTGTTTGAAATAAATTGAATAAATCGAAATAAAAACAAAATTCAATGGCTCGTTGTCGTTTGATGATGTTTATTCAAGCCAGTAACATTCGAATTCACAACTAAAACAAACACATTGCAAACGAATCGCCTCACCAAAAAATGCTCTATCGAACACACTCTTTAATGTGTTTTCTCGTGAAATTAGATTATTCCAACCCAGCCAGCGATATGACATCAATAAGCTTACAAAAGTCTGATAACCTAACCAATCCAGGTGTGATCGTAAAATGAAAACATTAAATTCAAAATCGCTAATGATAGGCTAAAACTTTTTTTCAACTTAATTTCTTACTAAAGTTTTGTGCAAATTAATCAATTCTCTATCTGAAAAAAACAAACCGAAAGCATTGCAGTACTTCTCTTTCTATAGTGACGACAGCAGGAATATCCTCCATATTAAGAATGCTCAGCCAAACGATCAATTTCAGAGCATGTCAATTGAAAGATGATCCAATTTTGAACGTGCTCATTCCTAGGAATTGCTTAAAAACGTTCTGCGGTATTCCAACTCAGAAAATTCGTCATTGTGCATTGTTTTCGTTTCCTATCACATGAACTTAATTGTGCTACTATTGTTTTGATATCTTTTCAGCAGTGAGCTTCATTGACGGAAGACGTTTGTTGATATGGCGCTTCATAGATCCTCGCAAGGTATACACACCCTAGTACATTGAATGAACCTTCCAAGCTGTTAGTTGGGTGATTTTGCAGAATATCAAGCATAACTTTCTTGTTGTTATTTTTGAAGAATGAACTGAATCTGCTAAATTCCATAACGAACGATAAACTTCGAACCATGTCGGAAATCACAATGATAGCCGATGCAAAGGTGCATCAAAGGATGCACTTGCACAAACCAGATTGTGCACATACGATGAAACAAAATGATTGCAAAAGTGTGCTGCAAAGTTAATAAGCAAAAAACGCAGAACTGTCACGAGCATGTACTTTATTCAGTGTCGATTAAAATGTTTCAGAAGAGACCAAAGGCGATATCGGGAAAAAAGTCGAAGCATTAATTTAGCAGCATTTATTACACGTCTTATAGCAGCACTCATTCTGATAAAATACGGAGCGCTTAAAACATTGAAACGCAACACACGAGACATAACGATTAGTATCGGTTCTCATGAGCGATAAGAAAGTATATAATTACAAAGGTACTGATATGTGCAAAGAGTTGTACATCATGATAAATGAGTAGATGAAAGATAGCAGATTGATCGGATTAACATAAACATTGATAAGGTTAACAATATTGGGCAGGATTATTCATTAAAATGGTTTATTATTCGTTACTGTGAATGTTTTATCAATTAGGATTGATTTCTTCCAAAGACTCCTTTAATTCTCTTCCATAAACGTTTCAACCAGTTGGGTGACTTCTGCGAAGTTGTACATTCTTCAGTACTAACAACCGAATCTTTATACAGTGACCATAAGTCTCTGTTCCGCATACACATTGTTCCACCACCGCGAGACATCTGCGATTTCTTAAAGAATACATTCAAACAGAGCAATCTTCACAATAACGAATATTGAAATTGACTGAACTATCCACACTTATCGTCTGATGTTTAAAATATTGCATAGTTTAAAATATTCTTGTAGTCTCGTTTTCTGAAGAATAATCAGACGTCATCGATGAAAAGAGAATCAGTTTCCGAAGTTATTTGCAATTCGTTAAAAATCACTTACTTGACGGTTGATATCGCCAATACACAAAAACGGTGCTTTACGATCGACGCCAATCGCCCATTTCGAGTGATCTTTGCTATTCGTGAATTTTTCACCGTTAACTTTGAGCGATAGAATATTGTTAACCTTCAATTTGGAAGTTAATTATTTCATAATCAAGATAGTTCAGTATCATCATATGACACCAGAGCAATTAGCGAGCGCTTACCTTATATTTAGCGGAACATTCAGATGGTAAATCGCCTGGACCATTCATCCAAGTCTCTGTGAAGAGTGATACTCTTAATTTTTGTGCAACCAAATCAGCATAAAGATCTATAATACGCTTGCCTTTGCAGTGAAATTTTCGGACGGTTTTTCTTCCATTATTTAGAGTAATTGTTTTTGTTCGAATGCGTTCCGTTCTGTTATGCAAACCAACTCGAAAGAAGTATTTCAAACAGCACGATGGCTCTTTTATGGGTTTAGGCTTCGCATCAGATCAACAACTGAATCAAATCAGCCTCGGAAAAGTTCTGATACAAAACTCATAATCAGAGTGCAATCAGCTGATTCAGAATTCAAACGTAGAAATCTTCCGAGTTTATTTTCACTAATAACATTACTGATGATGATTGTCATCTTTGCAATAAATTGAAATCAATTATGAGTGTTCGTTGATGGATGTTGTACCTCGTTTGAATTTCTTATGCTTTGCAAAACTGGTGAATGGTTTGCCTGACTTTGAAGAGATTCGCTCAATTGAAGAGAACGTTTTAGCACTCCTACTTAGTGATTTTCCATCGATAACCTTCTGCAGATCAGGATATTTCGAAGAGAAGTCACTCGGAAGTTGAGATAAATATATCGACGGCTGAATATACAACATTTGTTTCGCTGAAATTGTTCCAATCAACTTTTGCTCATGATATATGAATGTATAACTGTTATTCAACATAACATAAACATTTAACATTTACCGATCGCTTTCAGTGAACTTGCTTTCATGGTGATGCACAAGAACGATTGCCCATAGCGATGCCCCGAAGAAGGATATGCATACTGTTGTGTTGGAGGAAAATTGGGAACGCTGTGTATAAGCCAAAACCCAGAATCACCATTAAAAACTATCACTCCCTTAGCATGCGCACGATATGAATCAGTTTTACCATTATCGGGATGTTCATCATTATAGAGCAGGTAAAAAGATACCTAAATATTATTAAAATATCTCAATTTAGTAGTTTTGAACATCAGCGTATGAAAGAAAATGATAATTATCATAACCTTGCCGCGTTTTACATTTATCAGCTTATAGAAACTACAGTTCAGAGTGGTGCTGAAATATTGGGAAAAAAGCGTGTTGCTCTCTTACTGTTCAAGGATGCAGGGCAAATTTTTGAGAAGTTTTTATTGACGTTCACCGATTGTTGGCTTGATCAACCAAAACTTCGCTGGGCTCATATTCGTCAACATGGATCCAGTGAATTTTTTGCTCGTGAGCTCACGAGGCATCTTTCCTCATTGGTTTCAATAAGAATTCTGAGGAAAAAATTGGAATGAACAACCCAAAAACGGGGTTAAACCTAACAGCATCATTGAGTGATGAATAAAGTTGTTGAAGTGTCAATGCGATTGCGCTTTGAGTTGAATTTATATTCTCTGCAGTTTTCCATTTACGACCATCTCCATCCGCATAAAGAAATTCCAGTCCTGATTGAGCCGATGGATCGCCTTCTAATATGGGCAGTTTATAACCGACGAACCTAGAAAATGTATCAAACCGAAACGATCAATTCAACTGTAGTGAGTCTATCTTTCATGCATTATTTTGCCTTTAGATCACAACTCCCACTCATACAATTTCATTTCAGTTTTTCACTGGAATCATATTGAGTCTGCTTTCGGTAGTCCTTCAACTCACGATCGATGATTATCATACTCTTACGGGAATACTCAACTTTTATCAAGTTTTAGCACTGATTCGTAGCAATACTTTTTAACATGGCTGCAGTTGCGTTTCAAATGAATTGCGATGAGTATATAAATGTTTATTTGCGTGAAACTATTTTACATGGAAAACATATTGAAAATATTACCAATCAACGAGTGCACCTTGCGAATTACGACACGAAGCCGATGACGATACTGCACTTATGGAAAATATTGCAACACAAATAAATTGAATCATCATTTTCAACAAACCACTCAACAACTAATGGTGACACTGAGCTTGCAATACAGAACAATAATCGAACTGCTGATTTAACCACCAATAAAGCAGTTTGCTAAAATTTAAAAAACAATGACAATGCAATACGTCACGTTAGAATCAAGAGCAAAGAGCAAGAGAAAACAGCCAGCACAGCATTATAATCGGCTTACTACCGTTTATAATCAAGTGAAGTGATCAAGATTGCAAAATAAAGCATAGACAAAAGTAACTGATATATGTGATAAGATGCAGACATGACGCAATTCGACATTCCCCAGCGCTCTTGATCAGTTGACATCTAACAAGTGGAGCAACTGACCGCGCTAGCAAACAAGCATATCATCTGATCGTAGCATATCGGAATATGTTGAGAGAGACGGCAACATGACATTAAATTACAGCATAAATGATCGATCGATCATCTTTAAAAATATCAGCTGCTTTTGTTAAGATGCAGATGAAAACAAACATTTAAGGAGCAATCAACACTCAAAAAAAGCAGAACAAACGTTTTGCTATACACTAGCGATCATAATAACTTAATTAATTAAATCAACATGAGCCGGAACCAGTTTCAAGGTGATGTTTTGGATTGCTTTTCAAGTGTGTGAATTGTGAATTCGCTTCCATCATAGCTCATAGGTCTTCGCTGACATCAATTACATAATACATGCTACAAAATCACAGTTTAGAATCCTCAAAAATCAACCCCAACAATATGCATAATTTCACTATTCATCACGGTGAGCGGCTCATAAAGCAGAAACGTCAGACTGTTCAGTGGTATTTGAATCGCGTGCTGATGGTGAAACAATTCTGGGCGATGGTGGTAATCCCATTCGAGGCTGAACTTCGGCTTCATCACCACCTTCCATATCGACAGGCTTTGCCTTGATCTAGAATCAAAGATCCAATTGATCACTGATCGTGAGAAGATATGTGATAAAAACTGATTCTAATCTCTTCATCCACCGGAAAGTTTTCGTGGGAACAGCAATTTCGAGAACATTTTACACCACAAACTCATGTCCTTATAAATCTGGAAAGTAAGTAATATGATCCATTCGCTTCGGTTTTTGCAGATGCATTTAGGAAAAAACAAATTAAATTTAGATGAAAGTGAATTTATTAAGTATTAACTTTATTAGCCAATTTCAGTAATGCATCCTCCATCGCATCGATATCTTCATTCTTCAATTCGAGTTCAGTAGGTGGCCTTCTGAACATTGCTGTATGATCGATTAATTAGTGCTGATTGCACTTGACTGACATTTCTTAAAGTAATTTCATGAAGTGATCGGCATTAAATTTATTCAAACGAACAATAATACGCGTTCAAAAAAGTACAATGATTGAACCTTGAAACGACCTTCGATGAAAGCAGCAGTTTAAATCACTGAGCATTTCACGTCCTTATGATTCAGTGGCTCATTCAAATGATAGATTTATTAAGTTCACCAATGCATAAAAATATCATTAAAACAATTAATATTAGACAATGTATGGAGAACTAATTAAAGCAGTAAAAAAACCACTAACAATAATTACGAATAAAGCAGACTAAACGCAAAAAATAAAGTCTCCGTTGGGCAATATGGGAGAGTGGCCCTACACCTCTGTGCTCGCCGGATCAATAATAGAGGTTAGAATTTCATGAAGAGAGATGATTCTCAGCAATACTGGGAATCATCTGTCTTCATGCGGAGAAAAGAACGTCAACGAAGGAAAATGGTGATAACAGAGAGACAATTGCTGATTGATGCAGCGATGATGTTTCATTGTCATCGATTCAGTGATGGAATAATTTGATTTGAAATGAAGTCATCTTGTTTGTAAGCATAGAATAATTTATTGGGATGCTTCGCCTGGCACATCCAAGAGGTGGGATAAAGGTGAAGAAATTTTCTGATGAGATGGTTGGTCACCAACGAATTAATAATTCTAAATGTCATCGTAATATCAAAATGCAAACATCGAATTTCAAGCACCTTTAATCCATCAGTTCAATTCGTTGCTCACAAATTTAGATGAAATAATCGAATGAAAATTTTTGTACATTTTCAGTCAACTTAAATTCATTAACACCTGTAGGGTTCCATATAATAGTGCTATATTCAAGTATAGCGCGAATCTACGTTCTAACAAACTTATTAAAAGGTTGATTTTGTTCGTTATGCATGCTTCCAGTATAATTTTGACTCTATTATTTGTACTACCAATTAGTCAATTAATTATTAGTTATCGATACTCATTACGAATACAAGAATTCTACTGATTACACATACCATCCTAGATGAAACTGATGCGAATAGGCGACTACTAACGGGGGAAACACTCATAAAGGGCAGGAACTAATTGTAAACTTGAGGCGAAACCTAATTAAGGATGACGCTAAGGAGATCAGCTGACGCCAAAATGTTTTTTTATGGTGAATTTGAAGGTGAAACTATTAGAGTTGCCATTCGATCGCTTACATCTCTTACATTCTAACTAAACATTCATAAAAACAAACTGAAAAATCATTAGCGGTGAAAATAAAAATCACAGCTTCATGTGACCAAAAAAAGTTTTCCACACAGACTGAAATAAATAACAGAGCGATAAAACCGAGCGAATTGCATCGACATTCCTTGAATATTTCAAAAATAAATACGGAAAATACTCTGAATTTTAACTGTTCATTTGTATTTAACATGTAAAATTCATCCGTTTCATCCTGGTGACTTTCAAAATGGTGCGCTTAAATTTCATCCTCGAAAAGTTCAACGCTTAAAGTCAATTCAACTATCAGCCGTGATTCTTTTAAGTATCGACATTTTTTTGGTAACTGATCTTGAAGAAAATGATGGAGGTGATAATGACAGTGATATGGACCTTGTTTTTGTCATATTATGGACGATAATAACGAAAGTTATTCATTGAATGCGATCGCAAGCAATAAATAATGGGTATTTCAGCTGTGAGATGCGCATGGATCATAAACCGGTGATTAACAATGACCATCAGCAAAAAGGGGCTTATGAAAATCCAGGTACGTTAGAGATATTATTTCACAAAATGTTAAACAGTGACATTTAGAACCAAATAATCATAATAACTGATAAGATATCATTATTCTTTTGTAGCAGTTTACAGTTCGATGTACTAAACAAAATAGGGGTTAATTATCTGCCTAAACACTTCTATTAAACAATATAACGATTACGCTTACATATCTGTTTGTTTACAATTTGCTATGAATGGAACGTATTTCAGCTGAACGCTTAGTGCAGTTAGCAGAACGAAGCCAAGTGGAGTACACAGAAAGCGACGAATTGAAATATTTCCAAGGCAAAATCGACTCAGCCATGAGGTTGAAAGGATGGCGGTTACAGGTTGCTTTTCGCATCATCACCACATAAATGACCGATGTCTGAGCAAGTTCACTGCCAAACTCACGACGAAAGCGGCCAGTAAAACAGTGAAGCAAACAGTTCGGTTCGAAAACTTGGAAGGGAATTCAAATTTGTGTTTGTTACGGAACTTAAGTTGACACTGGCTCAAATACGATCATAATTCGTTTGACTTGTTCGAATAATCACCAATCAATTAATGAACAACCCTCTTGTTCGATCCTACAGATGGGTCCGTGCGCCAAGCAATTCTACGTCCCGTGTATATCGTGTTCGAAAGGTCATGAGAAACGAACAAACAATGATTACTGTCGTTTTGCAAACCGAATGCTGTTGGTGTATTTCTTCACATTTCTTCAGCTATTATTTTCTATTTCTTATAGCACATATCACACTATTTTTTCCATATTATAATTTCTGCTTATCAGAAAATATATTAGTATATAGAGATTTTGTTGGTGAAAAGAATAACGAGTAAAATCAGGAGTATTACTAGTAGTGTAATGTTGATTCAAGCGGATTTTCAGGCGTTCATTGAAAGACGATAAAGTGGCGCGTCGTTTGACGGTACACACCGTTCGTACAGTATTCGATGCTGATGATATTGCAAAATCAGGGGTTAATGATGATGAGTACGTGCGTTGTGAACTCATGAAGAAAAGTACGTTTGATTCTGTCACTGAAACTTTAACTCGTTATCAGATTTGCAGATGCGAGCTCAGAGCTCAAGAGTAATCGTCTTGTTGCCTTGAGAATTGGAATCGAATCAGGATTACATCTGAGTGTAAATCATGCCTTTCTATTGCTGTTGTTGTTGTGATGTAGGCGCAATTCTAGTTTGAGGTCAATCTGAAAACATACGGTATTTCTCTATCAGTCAGGCTCAGTGTAGACAATAAAATGTGAACGCGACGAGTCGTATGATGGATTGTTTCAAGGGAAACGTATGCTGTTGGATGCTCAAAAAGCCGCCTATATAGTGCAGTGCACAAAATCAACATTCCAAAAGTTTGTGAACCGTGAAAGGAATGTTATCGAGCAGAGTAATTCATTTGGTCAGTTCTAAATTTCCGCCATTCTATTTCACTTTTTTAAAACCGTCAAGCATTCTTGATATCAACTTGGAAGTACCATGGTTTTGACACTTGAAACTTAGCATGAGGATTGATCATAATTTTGCAATCGTTGAGAATTGACCATAATTTCTCATATGTAAGATTTACTATACCAATATCGAGAAGTAATGAAGTAATGATAGGTATTGAACAAGATTAATGTACGTGGCCTATTTCAGAAGAAGATGCGTATTTTTCGCATTCATTTGGTATAAAACAAGTATGCGACGTTTGTAATTTCTCAATTTTTGGTGCATATTTATGTTGTGAAACGTGTGGTCTTGAAATTTGTTCACATTGCTATGATGAGCTTAAAAGAGGTAATTTCTGCACTCATTATTTTTTCATTGTTGGTTTTCAGTTTTTTTTGTTTTTTATTGGTAATTCTGTTAATGTTAGTTCAGGTGAAGCTCTCTGCGTGTGGAGATACGTTCGATGTCGTGAAGGCGATCGTCATATACCGTCAAAATTCCACTTAGCTACAGTCAGGCTATCGTTTGGTAATCACATATTGAATGTTCGATTAAGCGCTTATAAATTGACATACTTAATTTATTAAGGTTCGGATCTTATATCTGTTGTCAATGTTTACTATTATTTTAGATGAACTCAAGGAACTTTCACAAGAAATCGATAAACAGTTTCAACGATACGCTATCAAGCATGGTGCAGAATGTAACGGTAATCACGGAAGACGTCCTTTTCAAATGGTTTAGTTAAAACTTTAATATGCAATGCTGTTTAAGTCATTGATACAAATATCACTTTCCGAAAAATAGTTATTAATGAGCGCATTCAAGTAGGTTCGCATGATTAATCTCACCGTTGAGATTCTCTGGATTCAACGACCGGATCGAGTTTCAGAATTAGGTAATGCTGATTACACTTGATAGTAATGACAACAATAATTTATTCTCATTATTACGTCTTTCAGGAAAAATGTTACTGTCCAAATATCTCGGATAAAAATGCCGTCGAAATTGAACCACTTTGCATTATCGACGACCAGTCTGCGGTGAATTCGTACGCACGTTTCAAAGCGCACATGACCGCTCATAATCCGGTTTTGGTTCTGAATGTTCAAGATCATCCTGAATATCAGAGTGATTTATGGACAAAGGATGCTTTCAAGACTATTCTGTCAAGTTGGTGCCTTCATTGATCAGTATTGTTCTTGTCAGCAAACAGAGTGAATAACTAATCGAAGTTCAATTTGAGATGTAAAATGTCTGAGAATATTGGATAGTTCAACGTTCAAGGTAGCGAAAATGGCTGATGGCAAAAAAATTACATCGGAGAAATTTTGGGAGATGTTCGATGCGAAACACAGATCCGATGAGCCGTATCTGAAAGTGATTATTTTATAATTACTTTTACCATCATCTTTTCATATTCCTTTAACTTTACAGTTCTTATGATGCTGTTGTATTGTGCGTCATGAAAAATAAGAGTGCGTGCTGATGATTGAAAACATAGTATTATTATACTATCGTATTTCTACATCTAATGTCTCATTTATGTTTTCCTTATTATCGTATAATATCTATATTTATTGGAATAAGCAAAATATTACGAAAGATTCATTTACTGAAGATGTCGACACGATCATTTGCCCTCGAATTGTTCGTTCGCTTTTCTATTTTTGTGCTATTCTCTTGTCCTTATCGCCAGTTCTATTTCAATTTCCATTTTCAGGTGAAAGATTTCCCAGAATCAATGCGTTTCCACGAGATAGCACCATCACAGTTCGAGAATCTCTTCCAGTTCCTACCGTTCTTGGATTATACGCGCACTGTCTTAACAAACGACTACGATAAAGGACGTTTGAACATTCTGAACTTCATGAGTGGTTTTGCGGGTGCACCTGATCCAGGCCCGAAAGCTTATCTATGTTGTGGTAAGTGAACAAAAAGAATTTCTTTGTGCTTTTATTTGGGGTGATAAAGGTGGGGTTGTGCGCTTTGAAATGAGTTCGATTCAGTTATCTCCGTTGTTTTGTGCAGGTCTTTGCGACGCACCTGAATTGTCTTCAACACCGTTACATTTGGATGTTTCGAATGCGGTGAATTTCTTACCAATCGTACAAGCACCCATTGATATGTCGTATGAAGAAATTTCTGAAGGTATCATTTGCGCTCAATTACTTCAGTGATAATTTTATTGCGTTGAAATTGATACGATGCAATTGCTGACGTAATTTAAAATGTCGTTCGCTTTGGTTGATCTCATTCAATTGTATTGTCCATAATTTATAATTTTGACGATTCGTATCATTTAATGCAGCATTTTTATAAATGAAAGTAAAGAAATGACAGAGGAATTTTTATCAAGAGTTAGAGAAGAAGGAAGAATGAGAAGGCATAGAAAATAATCGTAATTATTTATATTTTCTCATTTCTCACTGTTTTGTTCTTTTTTTAACAGCGGTGGAAAAACGTTTGAGAAAAGAAAAGATTGACGATGCAGAAATAAAACGTGTAATGAAGAAACCAGACAAAGCTGGTGCCATCTGGAAAATATTTCATCCGAACGATAACGAGAAGATTCGGGATGCGATTCGAGAAATTCAACGAGAAGAGGTTCGTATCAATGTGATTCGATTGTTTTATTTGCTATCGATATTCCTCATAAACGCTGCACTTTGAGCAGTCTCAATTGTATGCTGATAAAAACAGTGAAGTGAATGATTTGATTCAACTTCGAAACTTTCAGGGTTATAGAAGGGAATCTGGTGATGTGATTCATAATCAAAATGTAATAGTGACTTCAGAGATGGTGGATGCGTTCAGACAAAAAGGTTTGATTAATGTAGACAGTGAATGTTGCAATTGCAATGTGATATTGTTAAAGGTTTAAATAGTGATGGTGATTTGAAGGAATCGCTTGCCGAGTGTTCGTTCAGTGTGAAGGCGAAGTGGTGTTTGTGCCCTCTGGCGCAGCACATCAAGTACAGAACATTCATTCTTGCGTTAAGGTGAGCTGATAAATGCTTTATTGAGTTGATCAGTGCGAAAGAAGTAAAGAAATGGAAATGATTCTCAAGCATTTGAGGTTGAGAGTACCGGAGGAAACCTTTATGAACCTTTATGAACCGGAGGAAACCAGTTAGTCGATAATGTCACCTTTCTCAGCTGATTGATTCGATGCAACGACTGATTTTTGTGTGAATGAATTAGATAGTGAAAGTTTTCGTTATAACTAATCCGAATATGAAGTTGAAGTTGGCTGAAGATTTCGTGGCACCCGAAGGTATTGAACATATCTGGCGTATCAGTGAAGAGTTACGTAGCTATAAATGTAAAGATGATCTTGTACAGGTACGATTATATTTACATCGATACGATCAAAATGGCTGACAATGAGTGAAATTCAAATAATTGTGTGGAAATTTCTTCAATATGAATGATGCAGACGTTGTTGAATGTTACAAAATGAATGAACGCATAGTAGATAACAGTAATAATGGTGATGACATTCAATATAATACCTGAAAACGCCATTATCAAAAGTTGTCTTCCAGGTCGATAAGATGTTATATCGTGCAATGCGTTGGTGTGCATCCATCTTAGCCTGTGAGCATCCTGGTCGGACTACCTCATCATTAGTGCCTTAGTTCAGACGACTGATTACTCTTTCTCATTGAACGACCCAAAGAAGTGTTTTTGTTATCATGCTGATTGTCGTCTCGTGTACGTTATCTCAGATTACCTTTCCACTTTTGATGTTCATCCTCCACGATCTCGACGCATAGATTTTATGCAACATGAACTATGACCATAATAATGTGAATCAGTTTCATTCCTTCTTCTCACATGAAAGATGAAAATTCCAATTGTTGAACATGTTTTAAGACGATTATGAAGAATATGTGCCTTCTATGTTGATGTATTCGATACGGTGAGTAATTTTCTTGTTGTGATTGTTTCGTCTCTTCGATTTCTAATCTTCACATATCCCAGTGTATGTTTATTCCAGTGTGAATTATGACGTGTTTGTCTCTATTTGATTCAGTCGTTTTTTCGAGATTATTTTGACTTCCAGTTTCAAGATGAGAGCTTTTTCATCTGCTACTGTTAAAGTCAGCAACATAATATATAAATAATCGTCATCATCCTCGTTATTCTCATTGATAGTATCATTATTATTCATGTTAATTGCGTCGTTGTTATCATATCAGATCTCTTATAATCACTCAATCCCATTGTATTTCAAACGCATTTGTTATTGTTAATCAGTTATGTTATTTTCATTATAATCAGTGTTATTTCATTATTCTGTTAGTAATAATTTGTTTTTGCAATAATGAATAAACATTCAATAATACAAAATAAACGCAACGGTGCGACGAGCAATATTGATGAAACATCAAAACGACTCATCAGCCAGCAAAATAAAGGGCATAAATAATTAGCGTAAATCTCATTTGAATGTTTTTGGAAATATGGTCGTGAAAATTCGACGTTAAGTTCGAAGAATTCGAACTTAACGTCGAATTCGAAGAAAGAGATAATTCGAAAAAAGAATTCGAAGAAAGAGAATATCTACTTGCAAAGAAGTGTGCAATTCGCCTGATCTTAGATCAGTAAGTTGTTTAACGTGAAAAGTAGGTTGCCCTGCATTTACAATTACAATCTTTATCAGCATAATAAATATTCCATCCGCACAACTATGCTAGGTCATCTCGAAGAACTCCATTTATTCTGCTAATATCAGCGAAATTTTTTCAATTCTGCTACACCGAAAGTTTACGTCGATCATTAATTATTTGCACTGTATTCGATGTATTTCATTGTACTATGATGAATGAAGCTTTGGTTGTATTAGTTCAAGTTAACGATCACTGTGACTGATGGTTTGTGCATTTCATTTCTCACTCATTACATCAGTCGAGGATATTGCTGAGCATTCGCGTTGTTTGAATGTGAACCACGTTCCAATCAGTGAAACCTTATGCATCCTTCATCACTATTCCATCGTTCTAGGAACGATCCGAAGATGTTCGATACGGTATAAATGCCTAATTCATTGACAATGTTCCATACAATATACTCGCTCGATCTACATGCATGCTCATAATCTTCAGTTACTCTGCCACACCAACAGAGACTACTTGTTTAAAAATAAATGAGACCAATCAAGAATGGTCAGCAGTGGAAGAATGAGCCAATAGTCCAGCATTTTTATGGAAAACGGTGAATCATTCGAAAAGCGATGATGGAATAAATGTAACGAAAACGACCCCCTCTTCGAAACAATGGAAATTCGCGAAGAAACTATCAGTGTGAGAATTTGCTTGTAGATATTCATATGTGAGCGAGTTCCATCACAAAGACATATCTAATTGAACGAATGAAAAATGAATTGATTATAAACCGCTTTCAGTTGATGTGTAAGTTAAGCAGATTAAGCAATTATCGATAAAGTTGAAATTTCATGCTTTGTAAATTAAATTTAGCCAGTTACAGAGATTTTTGAGAGATTTTAACTATCTAAATGAAACTTAATCATTGGTGATTAGCTTAAACAGCACGTTCTTTTCAACTCAATCTGAATATGAATGCATTTCTAAAGAAAACGTTCTCATG
Source organism: Anisakis pegreffii (assembly GCA_035041965.1). NCBI lineage: Eukaryota > Metazoa > Nematoda > Chromadorea > Rhabditida > Anisakidae > Anisakis > Anisakis pegreffii. Next base: position 12,864 of record JAPYMA010000637.1, on the reverse strand, counting down.
GATTCAGTAACATTTTAATTGATCATAATCGAAGAACGGATTTGCAATAGTTCAAAGGAGTGTGTTGAGATGATGATTGCAATTAACAGTAAATTACGTTTTCATCTACTGAATTGTCAAAGTTGAGCCCTGTTCATTTTCTCTCTATTTTTCAGATTTCTCTAACAACGACATCAAAGTTTAACAAAGAATTTGGATCGATGCGGAATCTGTTTCTGCATGCTGTTCGTACTAGCCGCGACACAATCACATATTTCACCAATCCACATGTGCAAAATTTTATGCAACTCATAATTCGCAAGTTAAAATCATCATCAGTTGTAGAGATTTTTCGAAAGATCGATAAAGTTTATGATTGTTCAAAAGAAAATTTATCGCTGTTGATCAGGTCAGAGCGCCAGTTTTCTTGTATAGTTGTCTTGACCACTTTTGCTGTTTCTCATCCTGATCACTTGAAGGAAGTTAACTTTTCGGTGAAATTTCTTGAGAATTATCTCAGATCATATGAAATGCCAGAACTGTGAGTAGTTTTGCTAAATGCAATGGTTTATAAAGCAACAATTTGCAGCTTAATGAATTCTTGGTCATAAAATTCGACTTGATGAATAGCCATTGCATATGATGTGTATTGTTCTACTGTACAATGCCAAAGTTGAAGATAGTAGAGCATAAGAGATTTGTAAAGTGTAAATCGCGACTTGCCCACAGTATTACACAGAATGTGAATGGTTGATGATCTCTGAGCATAAACCTCATTAATAACAAGCAACTGTTTGAATGATAGCAACTCCAATAAATCCACCAATAACGTATCAATTGAACCATTTCGAAACCACTTCATATCCTTTAAGAATTTTATTTTAATTTCAATACACTTCGCCCAATTCAAACTCTACATCGCATAATATGATACATCTTTCAAACACAAAATTTTGATAGTTTATAAAAGAGAATCATTTCACAACTATCAACAAAACGCCTCATAAAAACGACAGCAGATCATTTCATCAGATAAACAAAACGAATGTTTCAAATTCGTTTTGTCTGGTGATTTCAGTCTATTTTTAAAAGTATCTTGTTTCTGATCAATTTCAGCGATTTTCAAAGCCAATTTTACTTGCAATATCTTTCATCAAAGAAGTTCGCAAAAAAAAACAACTGAGTAATCTAAAACGGTCAATGATGCAGTGAATTGACTTATTATTCAGATAATCTGAATTTAAATGTTTGAATAGTGGCGATCAAATTTATGAAGCATTCACCTTTGCGTAGAATTGATAAAATTTAACTAACATATTTCAAGCATACAAATGACTGAATTTCAGTAAAATCGTTTGTAAGAAAACGGTTCATTTGAAGAGTTATTTCAGTCACACTTCCAAAAAACAGTCAATATGTAACATTTGTACAATAGAAGGGTGCGATGATATGATTGATATCGATGAAATTTCGTGTAACATTATATTGCGCCTCATCTATTTGATTTTTTTGTCATATTGTTTATTTTGACTTTATGATTTTATCAATCATTCGTTTTTGTTCCATATAACAATTCTTAATATCCTTTTTACTTGTTACAATGAAATTTTGTTGATTCTTGTATTGCAGACGAACGAGCATTTGCAATATCTTCTTTTTTTCCCGACAAAAATTCCTCTATAAAACCGATCGCAGACATTTCGCTATCACATTTTCTGTGGTGGCTCTATATGATCGTGGTAAACACCGTACTCCAAAGCCTTCTTGTGCACCGATGTGTTTATCTGTTCCAGTTCCAAACTCGTCTTCTCATTAATCGTTGTTTCTTTGAGTCATTCCGTCCATTGTGATTGAATCGCTTGTTAGTTTCACGACAGAGATTTGAAATTAACTACCCACTGTTCTCCATTTCTTTGAACAACGACTTATTTCGGAACATTTTTGCTCGTTGAATACACAAGACATAGTGCATTTTGTTGTAACGAAATTACAGCAGTTGAATTAGTTGAGGCGAGAGTTCATCTTGATATAAATACATATCAACGAATAAATGAGAACGAATGAAAGCAACAGAAATGCAATCTTAATTAATGACCAACAATTGTTAAATACTTTAAACACAAACGATTTCATTTCAGCACTTTAGCTCAGTCGTTGTTGAATTTCTTATATCCTCAATCGAGCACTCCATATCCTTCTCTGAAGCAGACGTGAGGATGTGTTGCCCTAAGATCTTCCAATAAAAATTTTACCTTCATGTTGATTTCATTGCTATTATAATTGTCATTATTCTTACTGTCATCTTTTGCGATTATCCTTACAATCGGTATCGTGTTTGTGAAAATGACTCTGTCATATCATATGCAATGGTTATGAAAAATGATGATATGAAAGAAAGAAATAAGATGAACCTAAACTAAGATCCTCATTATCAGGCTAAAATGTTGCGAGCAGCAGTGATACTATCGTTATGCTTTGTATACGCTCTCGCTTACACAATTCCAGCCTCAATGAGTGCAATCCCTGAGGAATTCAAAGGTTGGTCGCTTCAAAATTATTATCCATTACCTTTAAAAGCACATTATGCAACCTCGCTATGTGAATATACTTTGAGTGAAATCATCAACCTTCCTATTCTGAATCAATCAATTACAATTTATTCAGCAACAATTCCAAATCAATTCTCATTCAGACAACATCTAGGTGTTTTAGCATTAAATATCTTTGATCTGGGATCACGTTCAAAGTCAGAATCAGCCATTTACTGCATCAAAACAATCAGATTTCGATCTATCTTCTATCAAAGCATTATCCATTTATATGAACTCATAATGCATGCGAGAATGTTACGTACGAAAGAGCAATAAACAGCGGTGATGATGAGGAAATTGAAATTTAGAATTCATACCCGAAAAAGTGCGAGAATTCTACAAGCAGTTGACGCCCGAGGATAAAGAAGCACTGCGTGAAGTGGTTGCTGGACATGCTGATTATGCAAATGTTGAGGACGCATTGAATGCGCTGAAAGAGAAAAATGAGAAATTATACCAGAAGGCACTTGAAGTTCACCAAATGATCAAAACTAAAGTCGACAGCTTGACACCTCCGGCAAAAGCCTTTGTGGATTCGGTTGGTTATTGAAGTTTCTATCATTATAATTGCTATCACCATTGTTAGGATTACTGCAAATGTTATTACTATTACTATCAATACCACATTCTATTCTATGAGAAATGATTAGCATAGCAAATAACAAGATCATTGTCAATCTGTCGTGAATGATTAGTTGCTGCTTTGCAGAAGACATAATACATTGCACATTGCATTCTGCCTAAATTCGCGCATAAATGCCCTTAGAATTATTGTTCGCAAAACATTAAATTATACTTGGATTGTTTCTGTCATCGCAAGACAGTACAATAGTCAACCTGCAACACTGATACTGCCAAACATGTCGTGAAAATGATTAAAACAAACAACATCGCCTTGAAGTATGAGGTGACCAAGATTAACGAGCGAGAACTATACTAATCTGTTAAGATCTTCGAAAAAATGAGGGAGCTCCGTCCAGCAGCTGGTGAAAAGCCAAATCTTGAACAGGTCAAGACAGCAGTTCGTGAAGTGGTCGACAAATACAAGGCTCTACCAGAACCTGCCAAACAAGATCTGAAAACGCACTTCCCAACTGTCACAAGACTCATCCAAAGTTTGTTTTTCATTCAATTCATTTTCTTCATAATGGCACGCCACCTTCTCCTCAAACGGTGCACAATCACGAAAATCTGATTGTATGGTGGAACAGACCTTGAGTTCTAGTTGAGTATAAAATACAGCTTACTACATGGTAGGTTCAGGCTCAGGCTAAGGCTCAAAACTGAGCTCCATTCTGCTAATTGTAAGGCTTAGATTTGAGCTTACATTCGCATCGAAGGTGCGTGATCAAATGGCATGCAATCGTTTTCTAAGGCCATTTGACCCACGACAACACTGGGTTGTTGGACCGAACGCCCTATCGTCCGGTTCGTAGAACTTCAAATTCACGGATAAGGTCAACAAGAATAACACAAATTTGTCAATTCAAAATCATAACTTATTGCAAATGTTTTCGTTTCAGATGAAAAATTCAGAAAACTCGCCAAGGGATTCCTCAACAAACAACCTTAAAATAGCTCAATTATGACTGTCGCTCTCAACTGTTAAAGCATTTTCAAGACAAACAATCCATCAAACTATCCTCTTCAATCAACAAGAATATCCCTTAATTAAACGCACTCATCGGAGAATAAAATACAATTAATTAAATATTGTTATCGTTAAACATTAACTGGTCATTATTTATCTAATGCATTTATAAATGTGATCATCACTTTTTCGACAAATAAATGTTTTTCTTTTCTACAATTTTACTGATTTCTTGCACTGAATACAACGAGCACCTACAATTTGACAGCATTTTATTCATATTAACTACAATTACTACAATAAGGATAATAATAATCAAGTAATAACGGCTTTAAACAGTGTTATCGAATGAAATGAGCACATCTGGAGATATCAATTGCAATCTTGATAATACGTTTTGAAAGATGAAACCATCATTCATCTTTGATTGAATCTTTATCGTTAGATGTCGAAGAACGCAGCGAATGTTCATCATTTTAATCTTTCGGATCTGTCGTACTCTTCTCCTTGGAATCATCTTTTGCGGTATTGCTTGTGTCTCGTGATGAGGAATTTTTCGCTCTTTTTCCATCTTCAGCGGCATTTTCTTTAGTTGGTCTTCAATAATCATTCGTCACTATCGCTGCCATAATTCTGATCAGTTCAGCTAACAGTTTTGTTATTATAAGCTTTCATATTGCACTACATTGACCATATAACACATAAGAAATTCAAACGAAAATTTTGAATGCTCTACTACATGATGAAAACTGACCGATGAACAAATGATAATAGATATTCAATAGTTCAAACTGATAAATAAATTAAAAAACAATGTACGGTTTGGGTTTCTTCCGTCGAATGATCTTTATTGATGTGATATTCGCAAATCTCGGGTGTCGACCACTCAGAGTTATGTCAACTTCATCACGATTTACAGTTTTCTTCACTCGTTTGCGCTACAATAACAATAGTATTATTGTTAATCAAAATACCATTAGGATGTTTTTGAGTTTTTTACATACAAAACAATTCTGTAATTCAATGGCAAAGAGATTCAGTATCCTCCTTCACTATCGTCTTTTCATTCAATATCATTTCTTAAAATTTTCATCACATTATTCCTCCTTTCCTAAAATTGCAGATGCGTTCTATGAGAGTGTCAGTAATTGTAATATAGTCAATGTAATACTCAACTGGAGTTCGGACGAAAATTTATTCATGTATTTCTGCATTTGAGAAAACAGTATGCAAGATGATAGTGACGGATTATGGATTAATTCAATTTATGGAATAATTTTAATTTATGGATTAATTATGGATTAAGATGAGATGGATTAATTTATGGGTGTCGCAGTCGGCAGGTATTCGTGAGCCTATTGTGCTTCAGTAATAATTTAACAACAACGATCACGAAAGGTGCAATTCGGATCTGAATCGAACAGAGTGAATGTGGATTAACCCTTCTGGCTGATGATATAAATTTCATAGATGATGAATTAAGATCGTCACTCTTCACACGTTCCACGTCTGGCAATAAGCGTTTCGTCTTCAGTTCTTTCAGTTCATGCACAACCTGATTTTCTAGGATCATCAGTACTGATATGGACGGCTTATTGTCATTGCATATCAATATCACTATTAGTGACATTGCACATATATTGCTGAATATCTTTCTTCGCACACAATATTCTCAAGATTCATTGATTTCAACGATTTAGAGCACTTGTATGTTCCCGATGGGCACGTGAAACGAATGTTGCACTGATATCAGGTCTTTTTTTTAATCCTTTAGTTCCCCCAGAGTGCCGCTTAAAAGACCCTCAGTTGCATTCCATCACAAGAAAACAAATGTTAGTAAAAAGAACATAAAATCAAACTTCTTTCATAGAACAACGAAAATCTGGATTTGATATCCAACATTTCTCAACTATGCTAAATGTTTCATTTGAACAGCCTTTCGGTCTGGCTAATCTATCGCCTTTTTCCACCTGAAAAATACTTCTTCTCTTATCATAACGCTGCAAATGCGTTTCTAACAAACACAAAATTTTCAAGTGAATAATTCAAATCATATTTCAACCTATTGGCGTCCCGCATGATAGTGTTTTAATATGAACGCCTCTCGATTCCTCTATTGCTTGGGATTAAATTTTGTTTGAAATCAATCGCAGAAATCTTTGTAGCATATAAAATATGAAATAGACTGAAATACACAAACCATTCGTCTCACTTCAATGTTTGTTTTATGTGCATAAGGCTCGTCACCATCCGTTAAAACTTCCCACATAAAAATCGCAAATGAATAGACATCCGTTTTCGCGGTGAATTTAAACGTTGTAAAACTTTCTGGTGCTGTCCATCGTAATGGTATCTTTTTACTTCTTCTCACAACATAGCAGTCACCCACATACGATAATCCAAAATCACTTATTTTTGCCTTGAAAATCTTCAAGTTAGCTTATCGCTGATGCTTTCTTTTCGAATGTGTCTATTCGAAGAATTCGATTCGAAAAGAATCCAACGTCTATTTGCACCCGAAAACAATCGAAGAATTGATCTGATTCGACCGTACAATTGATCACTTATTGGTTCTTGTAATAACATGAATATTGCGTGTGAAATGAATAGAATAATATTTCTGATTGATAAACATGAATAACATGTCTGACTGTGTGAAAATGAATAATCAAATTATCGAATTGATCAATGAAATTTACAAGGATGATAAACGAACAATTTTATCATACGTGTATAAAACGTTTCTTGCTGCGATATCGCGATGTATGCAGCGATGTGCATGTAAGTAAGCAAGGCCCTCTGCCGTACCTAAGCACATGTGACCTGCTTTCTCGTATTCTGAAATGTGTCCACGACGCGAATGTAATACTTCGAGGATGCATCCACCTTTAATCTGAAATTCGATAACAGTGTTGCATGTGTTCCTTTTGAAGGTTCTTCGAACAATTTTGTGTGATTCATTAGAGTTCATTAGAGTTTGGTGTGATTCATTAGGCCCCTCGGTCGATCCTTGTGAAAAGCATGCGATTCTCAACTTTACTCCACGATCCCTCGTGCCTTCCTAGTTTGTGGTCCTTCTCGCCAGAATGCCTCTTTCAACCTTCTCCAATCCTAATATTTAATGATAAGCATGAATTCATATTTAGTAAAAAACGTGACAAACACAACTAGAATAATGATGACATACAAGTTCAAGGATAATCATGATCGGTTCCTTATGAACTGCAACACCGTACGTTTTCAGTATGTTCTCATGCTTGAAAAGTCGCATCAATCGTGCTTCGTGCAGCAACTCTTTAAGTTGTTCTTTATTTAATCTGTGACCGGTGTCATCCTCTTTACCCTGTCAAATTCATGCGTTCATTATTTTTATCGGTATTGCTTTCATTGTGATCATTAACTCTGTTGGTGTATTGTTATTCTTATTATTGTGATTACCTTTAATACTCAGATTGTTATTATTATTCTGAGCATTATCATTATTCTTATTGATACCATTGATATCTTTATTGATATCATTATTGCATTATTATCACTCCTATTATGAATTTCCATTGCAACACTTCTTTGGTTAATTTCGTTGCTATCCACAAGAAGTGTGAGGAAACAAACCAATTTTACGGCAACTTTCTTCAATTTCCCTTTAATTACAACTTCACCAGCCTTGACATCGCCAAACTGTCCTGTTCCAATAACACTTTTCAATTTTACATCATCGTTGCGAAACTCCCACGGTTGTTGTTTGATGCCTCGTATCAGTATTGATTCTTTTACCTGAATATTACTCCAAAAATTGATCTTTTTCGTGCTGCACTGATCACAACAGTTTACTGGTGCAGTTTTTCATCGAGATCGAGGAGGCCGAATAAAATCTTTTATCGTGTAAATGAAATTCTCATTGCTTTCCGACTGTTGCACTTACGACGAATCGCATTCACAATGAAGATTTCCAAGGAAACCTCTGGTAAAAATGGTCAACACGGAGATCTCATTCAGCAAAACTGTTTCAAAAAAAATAACAATGACGTATCAGCTGTTCAAATTAAGCTCATTTTATCTGCAAATGATCATTCACGGTTTAGAATCTAGTGTTTTAGTTGTAAATGTAGCGTATGCTTCATAAATTCATAGTGCATTCCTCTGAAATTTATAACATACATTAATATCACTATAAATGAAAAGTTACCTTCAGGTACTGCGACCTATGGATGCGCGTTATCTGAAGGTAACCATGCATTCATACTGACTCGCTTTCCTCGTCACTGATAGCACTGTGGCACAAGATAACTAACTCACTGAGTTAAGTGATCTTATGGCAAAACAACAGAACTAGCTACATTGTTCAAGACTGAGACAGAAAAATCAACAAGTCCGAATTACAAGCTTTCGCAATCGCTTTCATAATCATCGATTGTATTTTATGCTTCATAAAAAATAGATCATTCTATCGACCTTAATGAGGTGTGCACAAGAAAGAATACTTTTCGGTGCAGTGCGATCAGTGCAAAGCTTCACAACTATAGTACTACTACTACCATCGATTAGCGAAGTAATGTTTCAAAAAACTAAACGATTTCAAAATGAATGAAATGAGTGTAGCAGTACGGCGGGAAGAATAGGCCTTTTAGATCTGACATAGGTGTCGATAAGTTCCTTGAGCGACCCGAATTTAGTGTTCTCGAATGCCCTCCATTCATCTTTACCGTCAACCTTTTTCACTCGAAGCACAATATGTCGAAACTGCAATACAAAAAGAATTGCTCAGTGCTGATGTGCATTTCCAACGTTCGAAAAAATATTTCATCTGATGTGTCACATGTTTTGAAAATTTGCTGATGTTTTTTCAAAGTGCTATTCTATTTTCAATTAGACGAATAAACAGTGTCAGTTCACAGACAGACAGTTAAAGAAGTAAGCAGGGTTCAGCCACTCAGGTTGAATTTGAGGCTGAGGCTTAGGCTAACAGACTTGGGTTTGAGAGGGGGCTTAGGCTCGCCCGTCGATGGCATTAGTGGTGATGTTTTTCATTAACTATCGGTGGAATATGTCTCGGTTGCGTGAGAAGGAGTGTAGCGCTCTGAAAGAATACTGCTGTTGTGCAGAAGTACAAAAATATAAGTAACGACGCATTGATCGTTCATTTCGTCGATTTCTTCGAATTCTATTGTCATATCCCAGAATGGCAATTTTTCGTTGACCGCAAATAAATTCGCATAATGATAATCATTAAAAGTGGATATTCATTCAAGACGCATAATTCTATACAGTAGTAAGGATGATGAATTTAATATGGATGTGTCAAGTGATGATTAAATTATTATTGATATCAGTTGGTGGATGACGAGTTTGAAATTTTCAGATAAAATAAACGAACCGATTTTTGACATTTAACCGATAGTGTTTTGACAGAAAGAACCAAAATGCGATGATTATCACGAGCATTGGACGGTGTTGATCGAGTTACAAAATCGCCAATCTACAATTAATTATTGCATTGTACATGTCTAAAGTAAAATGAGATAAACTGTTAGTGGATATGTTGACATTTCAGTGGGGTAATTGCTTCTACTAAATCGAATTCGAATGCGCACAAATTTCTTTAAGGATAGAAATTCGGCGTGTCAAAGTGAGCTCATGAATCCGAGCAGTGTTTTGCATCATTTGTTATGAACTGATGTCACGACATTGAAAAGGTATCAGCACGAAAGGCACAATTTAAGATTATTGACATTAGGCGAGATCCGTTGCTTTAGATGAGCTGGAATGATAAACATTGATTAAGGGGGACGACAGAATGAATGATTACCTCTTTTAGAAGGAAAGGTAGATCTTCTTTAGGTAAGAGACCATGATAGTATTCGTCACCTTCGAAACTTAATTGTACATCTTCAGTTGACGATGTCGCAGCTTTCTCCGTATCTTTTGAGCCTTGTGTATCGGTCTTTTTTGTATCTTTTCCCGAGTCATCCTTGTCATTCATTCGAAGTAAATTTAAATTTGAATTCACCTCTTGATCACTTTGATCCATTTTCTTGAAGTTATTATTTTCATTACCATCATCATTATTAAATCATCAAATTATTACTCCTATTCTTGTTTTCTCATCATGAATAATAATGAATGCGATAAAGGAAGACAGGTTAGCATCAGATATATTTATGAACGAATAAAGATCGAAACTCAATCACCGACTTACTTCGCAAGTGTGATATGCTCACACAACAACCTACAAACAACTAACTATACAAATATGACAATCATACGCAATTCACCGTTTTATATATGGAAATAAAAATCAACATAAATGTAAATTCCTTGATTAACGTTTGCATAAAAAATCATTTGATATGAAAAACATGAAGAAAAACAAATTGCAAACTGGTTCAAATGTTGTGTGCAAATTGAATCAAAATATTTCAAATTTGTGTTGAGATGGAATTATATTTCGACATCTATGGATGACAAAATACGAACAAACATTGCAATGAAATCTTTTGGCCTCTCTCTCCTTTTGCAGATGGATCACGGTGATTGTGAGCTCACCGCCATTTTTCATGTGAGGAAGTCCATCAATAACAATATATAATTCGACTGGGGCGTTTATATTGTGTGATGAATACTTAGAAGAACAACCCGGAACTTATTAATCCCTTTTGATTGAAGCATATGTAGCGATGATGGGCGAAGGCACACTGTGGCAAATTCCATGTTATTCTAACTCGAGTTGCTTAATGTTTCGAGTTGTGATCAGCTGAGTTCATATCAAGCCTAAGCCTAAGCCTAAGCCTAAGCCTAAGCCTAAGCCTAAGCCTAAGCCTAAGCCTAAGCCTAAGCCTAAGCCTAAGCCTAAGCCTAAGCCTAAGCCTAAGCCTAAGCCTAAGCCTAAGCCTAAGCCTAAGCCTAAGCCTAAGCCTAAGCCTAAGCCTAAGCCTAAGCCTAAGCCTAAGCCTAAGCCTAAGCCTAAGCCTAAGCCTAAGCCTAAGCCTAAGCCTAAGCCTAAGCCTAAGCCTAAGCCTAAGCCTAAGCCTAAGCCTAAGCCTAAGCCTAAGCCTAAGCCTAAGCCTAAGCCTAAGCCTAAGCCTAAGCCTAAGCCTAAGCCTAAGCCTAAGCCTAAGCCTAAGCCTAAGCCTAAGCCTAAGCCTAAGCCTAAGCCTAAGCCTAAGCCTAAGCCTAAGCCTAAGCCTAAGCCTAAGCCTAAGCCTAAGCCTAAGCCTAAGCCTAAGCCTAAGCCTAAGCCTAAGCCTAAGCCTAAGCCTAAGCCTAAGCCTAAGCCTAAGCCTAAGCCTAAGCCTAAGCCTAAGCCTAAGCCTAAGCCTAAGCCTAAGCCTAAGCCTAAGCCTAAGCCTAAGCCTAAGCCTAAGCCTAAGCCTAAGCCTAAGCCTAAGCCTAAGCCTAAGCCTAAGCCTAAGCCTAAGCCTAAGCCTAAGCCTAAGCCTAAGCCTAAGCCTAAGCCTAAGCCTAAGCCTAAGCCTAAGCCTAAGCCTAAGCCTAAGCCTAAGCCTAAGCCTAAGCCTAAGCCTAAGCCTAAGCCTAAGCCTAAGCCTAAGCCTAAGCCTAAGCCTAAGCCTAAGCCTAAGCCTAAGCCTAAGCCTAAGCCTAAGCCTAAGCCTAAGCCTACATCATATACACAAGTATGGCTGCTGCGTTCATTCAAATACTTGTCCACACGAATTTGAATCAAACCGTCAGGCTTTAAATTCAGTTTTGAATCACTAAATTATATTGCTAAATAATTCAGTTTCAAATTAATAAATTCAATCATAATGAAGATTAGGAAAGCGACAATTTCAATATGGTTTCTCTTTAGTGCTCCTCATCAGCAGCATTCCATGGTGAAATTCTCATCGATATGTCTGTCTGTTTTATCGAAAGGAATTTCACCACAATATCTTAAGGAAGTGAATATCGCACGTGAAAGTTATCTTGGTTGCTGGATTTAAGAAAGTTAATGATTCATCAACACCATCTGAACCTTTACGAAACACATCAATTTTTCAAATGCATTATGTGACTTTCCCAATTACTAATGCATTATGTCCAGGCGACCTGTGCCATCATCTTCCATACGATTTAGCAATTCTTACGTTCATCTCGTCGAATACTCATTTATTCCTATCAAATTCGATAGGCCAACGCTTTTACGATGAGCAAACATTCAGTCTTGGATTACACGGAAAAAATCACAACTTGTTGATGATCATAAATAATCGTTGTTCGTTATCATTGTGCATTGAACTGTTTACTGTTTCAAACGAATAAATATTGAATTGACTTGAAATGTAGAAAATGGCTAATTTATCTTAAATCACAAATCATCATAGATGACAATATCTTTCAATTGTCTGAAGCACCATGATCGTAGGAGTCAACGTACCGACACCTTGTCCAACCATGCATTGCTCCTTCTTTTGCATCTTTTCAATTATTTTATTGGAATTCATTTCTTGCAAAGGATGTGAAACGGCCCCATTTGAACAATAATCTTTGCTCGTTTATTTCATCGAATTTTCGAAGATTATGAATTACTTTTATGGTGTTTGACAAGTTTTTGTATTACGCTCAAATCTCTTCTATTTGCAGTTCTCGTTAGAGGTAGAAATAATCTTGTTTTTGGTAGAATATAATTGTTTATTAGTGTCGTTGTTATTTTTTGACTTAGGTTTCTCGGAATTGCTTTAAAATGATAAAAGACTCCTAGTATAA